>RHGJ01000002.1:491540-754262 GCA_005281535.1 Taphrina confusa | reverse complement strand
ACCCTAACCCTAACCCTAACCCTAACCCTAACCCTAACCCTAACCCTAACCCTAACCCTAACCCTAACCCTAACCCTATTTGTACTGTCTTTGCCAAGGACATAACTTTCTGCGTCACAAAATGTGAAGATTAGGACAAGAACGTCGACGACATATATAATCCACAATTTTAGAGTTTAGATTGCACGCATGTGCGACTTCCAAAAATGGAAAATAGAAAAACAGCTCTAGCGTGATGAATAGATGTAAAATCATAAAAGTAAGACTCTATAGACCTAGATCTAATCCTAGGCTACATAGCTATACAAAATTCATGTTGGTAACGTATCATGCAAGGCCGTCGACGTCGGCGATAAATCGCGACGTCGAAAACGGCCTTGCATAATACTAGATTCCAGCTGCAAAGTCGTGATTCGTGCTGGCAAGCTGAGATTCGAGCTGCAAAGCTGAGATCCTAGCTGTAAAGTCGTGATTTGAGATCGGAAAGCTGAGATCCTAGCTGCAAAGTCGTGGTTTGTGCTGCAAGTCGTGATCCAAGTTGCAAAGCTGTGATTTGAGCTGCAGAGTCGTGATTCGAACAAAACAGTGAGGACCCAGCTGCAACGTTGTCATTCAAGCAAAACCAGGGTAAAACAGTAGGAGGAGTCGCATATCACTCAAAACCATATGAATTGACCAAAACCGTGAGTATTGAGCAGATCAGTTGGAATTGAGCAAGATGGTAAAAATCAGTTGAAACAGTAGCCAAAGTTGTGAATCGAGCAAATAGTATTCAAAGTGGTGCTTTGAGCAAAACAGTGGGAATGCGGCTGCAAAGACGTGATTCAAGCGAAACAGAGGTATTTGGGGAGCAATACAGTCAGAATCCAACGGCAAGATTGCGATTTGAGCAATACAGTGAAATTCCACATAGAGAAGAATCGGATCGTGACAATGTGTATGTTCCAGAATAGAAAATATCAAAGTAGCTCTGGCGTAATGAATTAATGCACAATCACAAAAGTGGACTTTCCAAACCTGAATACAGTCTTGCAGTAGATGACTATACAAAGATTTATTGAAAAACACATCATTCCAGGCTGTGGACGTCAGCAATAATACACAATATTATGAACTGCCTTGCATAACACTAGGCTTGTTTGGTCTTTGTAACGTTTCTAGGACAAAAAGAACAAGCAATCAAATCGTGATGATGAAAGTATATTAGCAACAGACTTGTTGTAGCGGTGACTGATATGTTACAGAACGTGTTTGATGAATGACTCTTCCCTGGAGCTCGCTGGACTCATGCGGCTAGGCCATACTCGTTCCATTTGTGCCCTATAATGCGGAGTATTTGACCTTGTATGTGTATATAAGCAATAGAATAACTATTCCGAGTGTGACTGTCATGTGCGCGTATCGAATCTGCGTGAATAACAGAATAAGGCCTGCAGACCCGAAGACAAAATAGGAAGCTAGATTCTGTCGGAAGGAAATTCCTAGAGAAGAGATGGGAATGGCAATCATGAGAAATACAATGACATTGGCCCCAAGCGCAATTCTATATTGCCTTCTGACGTCCAGAGGATTGCTGAGAAAGCTCCACAAAAATTCAAGAATTGACACTGGTGTTGTCAAAACTTTCTTGAGTGCAGCAAAAAAGCCTTCAATGTTGTCCGAGACGAACTTTCCAGTGTTCTCACCAGTCTGCTGTAAATTTGTCGATAATTCTCCCGTTGACTCACTGTTGTCATCAGTATTGATATAGCGTCGCAATAAAAACTCACCCCTGTGTCAACGCCGTGTCTAGATTGCTCGTTCTGTCTCTGTCAATTTCCTCGTAAAGTGGCAGCTTGAGACACGCGTATTCTGTCATATCAAGTGCTTGGGCACCTTGACTGACAAGATTGCAGCAAATGTCAAGTGAAGAAGAGAAGAGGAGTAGAGAAACAGGAAGAAAGTTGGTCGACCAGAAGAATGGAGATCTTGTGGAGCGCTGGAAAGAAATGATCAGTTGAAGATCGCTGGTGCCTGTAATCAGCTGTCTTGTCGTCCGATCACAATGAGATAAGAGCTCGATGCAGGAGCGCAACAGACAGATGGGTAGAGATAGAAGAGAGATCAGCTGTGCAAGCAAGCGTGCGAGCGAGCGTGATAACCGTACGCAGGGAATGTGGGCGGTGCCCGATCATATACTATGACGTATCCGGCTGCACGTACTATGATCAATGATGCAGGTCAACTGGCAGACGTCAAGTAGGAATGGAAGGTGAAGCAGAGATGTTGCACACTGAACAAACTTGCAAACAAGTGCGAGATGCTTGTCCAAGAACTCCATTACTGTAGCAGTGTCAAGCTTGCATGACTGTAGTGACATCCGTAGTCATTATTTCTTGTCGGCTAGACTCATATTTTATCAGAAGGGTATCGCGAGCAAGGTGAGGGACTTCTTTGGATAATTAGACTAACTTGCGGATCAAGCTACTTTATATAATGTTCATGTCGCTACTGAAACTTGACGTTCGGAACTCTCTGCTCACAACTTTGTGTCATGTACAACTAGCCACGCTTAGACCCCTTTGTCTGAAAACCCTC
Source organism: Taphrina confusa (assembly GCA_005281535.1). Taxonomy (NCBI): domain Eukaryota; kingdom Fungi; phylum Ascomycota; class Taphrinomycetes; order Taphrinales; family Taphrinaceae; genus Taphrina; species Taphrina confusa. Next base: position 751,685 of record RHGJ01000002.1, on the reverse strand, counting down.
AAGTCCACAATTCCGCCTATAGAAAATATGAGCTAATCGCCAGTGTAACTTGGCCTAATCGCGACATGGCCCAAGCCAAGCCTACTGTGCAAAATGCCAATATCTCACAAAACTACCAGCTTGCAAAAGTCGTCAATAGGATATACAACCAAGGACTGTGAAGAGAATTCAGCTGTATGGGTTGTAAGATAGTAGGATCAATTTTTGAACTAGGCCAACCTCAACATTTTGGCCATCCTGGCGATTTATTTACAGTGAGCGTGCTAGTCAGCAAGGCATGGTAAAATTTTAGTGCAATACATTTTCAAGACTCTGGCCAATTTGGCAAATCTAGGACTTTGACTATTGGCATTGCTAGTCGTGCAGATCTTTGGAGACCGCCTAGTACTTGAGCTGCAAAACATATGAATGATCTATTATAGCCCCTCTTAGACCCTGTTCTTTTTCATAATTACCTCCACTCCTATCTTGTTTGCCCATTCGTACAAAACCGAGAGATAGTCTTCCATTGTGGCACGATAAGCAAAAGCCACGACACTTATAAATCAGGCAGTCGTAGGTCATAACCGGCGTCTTTGCATGTCTGAATCACGGTCAAGAATGGAAGAAAGAACGTAAGATCTCTCTGTCGACCACTCTGCTCAACGCCCCCTCCGAACAAAAGACCTACAGCATGATTTGTGCCAACCTCTACAATTAAAGCTCCTGAATCCCCTGGTAGACTGAATCGCTCGAGTCCATCAGCTACGACCGTCCATGTCTGCAACTTTTCGTAATGATCAATAGCACCAATTGTTACTTTGAATGCGTGAGTGCTTGGGTAAGCATTGATCGTCCCTGTAGTCATTCCGCTACGGGCGATTTTGTAGACCTTCATGCCCTCCGACGGGTTAGTATAAGATGTGATGATTTCCACATCACGCTGCGGTCCAATTTTGACTGCATTGATATCTAACGAGGGCGGGATCCGAGAAGCATCCAACCTCTATCAGACCGATGTCTGTGTAAGAGATGCTTTGACCGTCGAACTCGAACGACCAGGACTCAAATTTTGTTTTGCCAAAGACAACTTCGAGTGCTAGTAATGCGCTGTGTGAAAGTTTTGCGTCTTCTCTAAGAGCTTTCCACCTTGTTTGACGAGCGGTAGATCCATGAACAATGGCATCCGAGAAATGTTGATCATACTGCTCAACTGTTTGTAAGGCCTTGTGCAGACTGTAATTGAGATCGGCGCTAGTGGGACACTCGATTATCTTTTGTCCATTAGTAATATGTGCGCAAGTCAATGCATACATCTTGTTTGATGTTACTGATTGTAAGAGACACGCCATAGTGCCCACTCTCTCAGGATATCTATCTCCCGCTGAGGAGGCACCAATGCTAGGCACTCCGTCTGAAAGAGACACTATGATGTGTGTTTCTCTGAGTCGGAATTCCCCATGACTGACGCGGGCAAGGGGGTATATCCTTGAATCTGAAATACAATCTTGACATTCTCTTCAGTGGCAACCATAATGAAGATCACTATTTTGGAATTCTGCAGCTCTTTGACTGAATCTCACTGGCGTTATGGAATATTCTCCCCCTAGTGTATGCAGGATCGGCTGGTAGCGTCTGATCACGAAGTCGATATCTCTGGAGAACGACTCACTACGCCCCATGATTGGCCATAGTCAAGTTGGTACTGTGACAAATGAGCCTAGCGATCTCTGTGACTCCTACTTGACCGGACCGCAGTGTAGGAGAGGACGTTGTGGCAGGTGCAGTCTCTGGTCTCGGAGTATATGGTACATGTAGATTCAGTTGCAATGGTTGAAGTTTTCGCAACTCTGTCGTGGCAGTCATAGGTCTAAAGCTCGCCAACAGCTTGGTATCAGTTCTGGTGCTCATACCAAAGAAATCAAAGAAGACTTGATAAAGGGTCGTTCTTTGACGACTTTACAACGATAGATATTGATTGTATCAACAGACTCGCGCTTATCGATGCTAAATTTCCTTCCTTAGTTCAGCAAGAAGTACTTACTGTAAGTACTGTAAATACTGTATATATGCTACCAAATTATTGCCTCTCAGCTGGTCTTTAGACCCTGCAAACAAAAGATGACATGCTGCCACAAGTGCCACAACGCCGCAGAAGAACGAGATCTAAATTGTGTTCAGCTGTAAGAGACGCTGCTCTCTATATGTACATGTATTGCAGGTAGACAGTCCCCATATAGACCTATACATAGTTTGAATGCACGCTTGGTATGCTTACGAGCACCAAAATGACCAAGCACTCTAGTCCTTTGTGACTATATCTGCCAGTCGAATTCAACGGATATGTATATGATGAAGATCGTGGCTAGATGAAATCCACCCAGGAAAAAGTCTTCTCGAGATTGCATACGGAGTCTCCATTTCTGAGACGTGGCTCTGCTCGGTCGCCCATGGCCGAGGTCTCATGCACACAATATTCGATCACAAATAGATTCACAATTCCCACGGGACTGTAGGACATTCTTTGCTAATCTTACAGCACTTTCTTGACTTGTTCTTTGATCTGTCACCCTCGCTCAAACACACATTCCTTTCTACATATCATTTTTTTTCATAATCATCAGTACCATGTCCACCAATGAGTATGACAAGAATGAAGAAATCTTACCAAGGTACGAGGAATTTAATCTTTGCAGGACACAACATCCAGCTCTCGAGACATCGCTAGCACCACATGGGTCAGATTCCCAACAATCCAAAGTTCTAAAGAACCTACAAAATTTACTGGAGGCTGTCTTCCACCTATTTTTACTTGGACAAGTCGAAAATCTGGCACGGAAGATTTTTGATTTCTATAGCAACCCTCTTGAACTTTCTGAGAATTGCAGAACTCTCATTGGACATAACGCAGCACTCGTTGCTTTCTCTTTTGGAGCAGGCTGGGCATTCATGAATTGGGACACGAGGTTTATGATCATCATCAACGTAATCATATGCTCATTTTCTACCGTCGCAATTCTAGCTTGTGCTAGATGGGCACATCTCTCGTGCTTATTATGTCTACTACTTGGCCTGCTTAACTATTTTTTGGGACTTGAAATGATGTCAGCAAGTATTGCGTCCTACTGAAATTCAAGAAGTTGTGGCTTCTGCTCAAGTAATGACTCGGGATCAAGATCAACAAAGCTTGTTTAAGAAAATACAAGATGGCCTGTCGATGAAATTACACTATAGACGACAATTCCAATGGCTAACATCTGCGAGGGGTGACTGGAGGCGTCACGGTGTTTCATGGCCGTGGTGGTATGGATTTGTAAATCATTAACAACTTGACGTCAGCAGCCTTGGAAGGCTTTAGAATATTCATACACCATCGCACGACACATTCATCAGTATTCAGAGGTTGCAATACTTACATGGCTGCAAGTGTCCAAACCTGTTGCCTTGGAAATAGAATCGCAATCATCGATTAATGCAATTTTCCTTATAAATCGTGACACAGGAAGACTCCCGATCGCACTGTATTGTAGGTGTTTCTCCTATCAAGCGGTTCCTCATCTGTGCAGATCAGATTAGCTTTCTTTGCCCCTCCTACTCTTCCACTGAGGTATATATACCATGCCCAACTTCTTTGCAGCGTCTCGACGACAGCACGAGGGGCACTATCCTTTGCTTATGAAATGGCTCTCTCTTACTGAACATACAGAGATCACGATACCTCAAGTAGCATTTATGTTATTTCGCACAGATACATCTGCCATCGTTGACGAGCATGAATAAGTGTTACGTCAAGTCCTTGACTTGGCCTACATGAGAGAACAATTGTGGATGCGAGATGCGCAAGATCTGAATTCCTACCGACTCACACCTGCTCCGGGTCTACTTTTTTGGAATTGACTACCCAGAGTTTGCAGATCAGATGTCATCATCCATTGCAGACGGCGAATCTGATATGTATAGTAGGTAAACCAAATAGAGCTACAGTAGTAGATCTGTGATGACCACCACAACAACAAAACTCAATTGAAAGCTTTGGCAGTTACCCGCGCAGCTGCAGCTCTATGATCAAAGTGTTGCGCACGTGCACATAGTTGTATATATAGCTCGTCTTCCCGAGGTCCTCCCATATCATAATAGAACAACAGTCTATCACCATCACAAAGCACCTGAATCGCCGGGCATACTGAATTTTGTCGGCATCACAGGCAATGATGGTCCATATCTGCAGCATCTCGTAGTGGTCAGTCCCCATGATCGTTACTTGGCTTTGCAGCTGAAATCGCGACTTTACAATTCCAAATCTCGACTTTTACCCCTGGATCTCGACTTTATCCTGAATTGCTCGAAGGCATACGCACTGTTATCAGCATGAGAGTCTATACTGTCTGGCCGCTACGTAACGGTGTCAGACAAAAGGTCATCATCTGCCACGGTACCATGGCAGCAAGCACATAACAGGCACTACTACGAAGACACTACGAGACAAAAGACCCTCAACTGCGACAGTACCATGGCAAAATTCAAATACATCTTGTTTAGCTCCACTCGAACGCTGTCTGAGCAGATCAAGGACCGCACCGGCATCACAGTCGAGAACTATAATCAACGCGTTGCTACTGCTATTGAGAATGGTTCTACGAAAATGGCGAAAGCTCAAAGAAGCGGCAGAGCTATCATAAAACTCATTACGAAATCTTGATATTTTTCTCGGGAGAACAATTTTCGAGTCATGGTCCTTTGTTCTCGAGAGTCAATCCATGACGTATACAGATGTAGCTCTGATCGAGGTTAATCCCGACAGGGTTGCTGTATCGGCCAACCTCAACAAAGTAAACGGCAAATCATCACATCTTACAGAGACCCTTTGTCCGGTATAGCGAATCACCAAATTTTAGCTGACACAACTTTGGAATCGGTCGACAATCCTGAAATATTTCAAAGTGTTAGATTCAGATCCACTGACCAAGACCGAGCACCTCATAATTCGCGTCCTTTGTGCTGCACTGTACATTCTCGATGCAGTATTTTTCTTCACAGTTGCTGCTTTACCGTCGGCAGTGAATCATCTCAGCCTCGAAGCGATAAAGGCCACTGTCAGCGTGACAGCAGTGCTAATCGCGGTATTCGGTATCATCATGGGTCTGGTAGCGATAAAGGAGGCATCGACGATTGTGCGTGACGGGGACGTAACTACCAAGCTCAAGTGGGCACAAATTGGCCCCGAAGAACGATACCTAAAGGTTTCGCACATCCCAACCTCAACAGAAACTAAACGGTTCGGGACCGAGTGGTTTTGTGAGAGACTAATGACACTCAAACAGCCATGCCCTCCGAAATGCCAGAAGGCGCAATGTGCGTTCAGAGAATCGATAATTCAATGAGTTCTATACTTCATATTACTTATCGCATTTTGCTGCGTTCTTCATCGATGTCAGAGCCAAGAGATCCATTGTTGAAGGTTTTTTATAATCTGTTTGGAACAAAAATCAGACAATTCCCAGGGCAGCACTAGAGACCGTCTCTCGGTACGATGTGGACTCTGACGACGATCGACAGTTATTCTTGTCTTTATCGATATGCAGCTTTGGAGTATATCATCGCAGTCATTAAGGCTGGACAGGCAATGTCCACGCTACTTGACGAGTGGATCCTGCCAGGCCGCCCAAGAATCTGGACACATTTGGCAACGTCGATTAGTCATGGTCTTTTGATCTCGCTATGCTGATAGCGGATTTCCATGCGGAACAACGCTCATCAGCTACCGCAATGGTAGGCTTGGTCGGCAATATGCTGGCTGTGATCAATTGTCCTGCGATGTACTGGCCGAGGGTCGAATCCTTACAAGATCAACGTGAGCTCTCAGACCAAGCCCATTGAGGTTAGCCAATCTTGATATGAATGATCAGGAAGAAAACTAAATAGCAGAGCAGACAATATACAATTTCGTCCATGTATAGCTATTCGAAACTTCTTAATATAGACCTATACATAAGACCAAAGGAGTTCGTATCAAATCAAACCAGATAGAACCTCATGAATTCGGATGTAAAAACAAAAAGAAAGTACTCCCAGAGCATAGCTGTTCTTATGACTAAGGCTATATCGCATGGTATTCCATCTATAGAATAAGACAGCGCCATTTATAAAGAAGTCATTGATACAAGATCGGTCGACGGCAATCTTATCTCAAGACACTGCAGCCATGAGAAGCATTGGACAAAATGAGGATGATTCTCAGATGTAGCTCAATATGAATAGAAATTTTTCGATGATTTGATGACTCTCTCTTGACCCTTTTCCTATGAGTTTGAGCTTTGATAATAGCACTGGCCAGGTATGACATTGATGATTGTAGGCAAAATTGCCAATTTTGTTGCGTACGCTTTCACAGAGGTTTTACTAGTGACACCCCTCGGGGCTTTATCCGTCGTCGTTGCTGCGATCAATCACAAACAACGAATCTCAGCTCATGAATGAATGGGCTATGTACTTTCGGATACTACAAATCTCTGCTCTTTTACATGAGAAAATCTTGATTCTTAATGGCATCAACCTTAGCTCATGAAACACGATTTTCTGTTGCTCAAATAGTTGTATGGTTGTCTGTTTGGGTGGCTTGCTTAGAGGCATTGATTTCAGCTCGAGAATTGATGATTGTGATGAAAGATCAATGACTTAGCTGGCACTGGAGTTTTCACGATCCATCCAAAACACAATGTAGAAACAGTGGAACAGAGTTCTCAGAAAGCTGGTAGGACTGGAGCTGGAACGGGTCAATCTGTATAGAACACTATACATGTGTGGTCATATCGTTCGATCCTGTTTTCACAAGGATGTGAGTTTGAATGAGTGTCTGTGGCCTTGTTGTGATGGTCTTGTCTATGAGAGAAATGGTCTCGTCATGTGGATATATAGCGAGTGAATCTACGAATGAATAAACGGCAAAGATATCGCTTGTTATATACCAAGCGTTTCCAGCGTTTCCAATCGTACTTTTTTAAAGATCTACGCTGCGAGATATGTTCATGTGGATATCGACCATCAATGCTAATAACTGTTTGCGACTTGCGATATAAGCTTGCGTGGCTGACGCAATAGTTGTCGATAGTGCAAATCATGTGGAGTAACACTACGATACATGAGACCTGGAAATTGTCTACTTCAGCGCATCTCGTGCAACTACCATCTGTGCTCAGACGTCTTGAGGAAGCAACCGTTCGTGAAAGCAAGAAAATCATAAAGTAAGGGAAATTGAAAAGCCAGAGAGTCAGAGAATCAAAAGTCGAAGGTGCAAGAGCGAAGAAGTGAACGGTAAACAGTAAATAGCGAGAGGTTAGACAGCTGATGAATCTGAGATTGGACAAAGAACAGTCTGAGACTGAAGACAGAACAACTTGAGACTCTACAGTGCATAATGGTAGATCAGACAGTGCACAGCGAGAGACTTGACTGAGAACAGATGAAAGGCTGACTGCCAACCACTGATGCACATTATATTTGAGATCCAGGCATCGTTGTTCATCTAGTCGGCCAAGCTCAATCGTGACATTTCGATGTGTCAGTCTGAGGTACTGAATACCTATTCGAGTATCATACCGTCTCGACCTACATACGTCGGTCAGGTATTTACATTGCCCTAGTCAGACCTCTGAATGTAATCTACACATCGTACAACAGATGAAATCTGTGGATACATTAAATCATACAGGCGACTCCATGATTTCATCGTAATCTATGTGTCAATATCTGGTTCTCGCTCATTGTAAGAAACAGCTCAGAAATAACAAATAATCAATCGATAGATCTAATTGAGTAGGTGGCTAGGCTGGTGGTGGAGGACCACTTGAGATGTGAGCTGCACAACAAACAAGTCTTGTAGATCATCTATGCAGTCTAATCTATTCTGAAATTTGAAAAACGAGCTGATCTGGGTTCGTCCCTTATTACAGTCAAGTAGCACCATTGAAAAAGCAAAGTCTCACGAACGATAGCAAGATTTATCTACATAACCAACATCTTTCTTTCGACGATTCAATACTTGCACACTCAAAGAATGTATGCCCTCACCAAGACCGAGCACCTTATAGTTCGCATTCTTTGTGCTGCACTATACGTCCTCGATGTAGTGTTTTTCTTCACGGTCGCTGCCTTACCATCAGCGCTGGATCATATCGGCCTCGATGCCATAAAAGCCATTGTCAGCGTGGTAGGAGGGCTGATCGCGGTCTTCAGTATCATCATGGGCCTGCTAGCGGTGACAGAGGCCTCGACGCTATCAGATGACCAGGAAGTGATCGTCAAGCTCAAGTGGGCACAAATCGGTCTCGGGGCAGCGCTAGGGACCGTTTTGGGTACGACGTGGACTCTGACGACGATCACGACTTATTCCTGTCTTTATCGATATGCAGCACTAAAGTGTATCATCGCAGTGATTAAAGTCGTGCAGGCAGTGTCCACGCTACTTGACGAGTGGAAACCGCCAGGCCGCCCAACAATCTGGACTCATCTGGCGACAACGACCAGTCTTGGTCTTTTCGATCTCGCTATGCTGGTGGCGGAGTTCCATTCGGAACAACGCTCATCAGCGAGCGCAATGGTAGGCTTCATCGGCAACATGCTGGCAGTGGTTCATTGCCCTGCGATGTACTGGCAGAGAGCCGTGGCTCTACAAGATCAGCGTGTAAGTTCAGACCGAGCCCGTTGAGGCTAGCGAATCTTGATCGGCATGATCAGAGAGAAAACATTTTCATGGCCACTGTATCAACAATCTCGTACAGGTTGAAATTTGTGTTCTGCCTGATCTCTTTCGCCTTCCATTGCAATGTCGCGATGTATCGATGATCTTCGGCATCTTTGAGCCCCGGTATGTTGGCAAAGTGCTTGGCCGCTAGTTCGAGTCTATATGCGTGACCTCTGGTATGACACATGTCCACTACACATGAGTCGAGCTGTATCTTATGACCATATCTTATATATCGACAGTAGGCAAACACTGTGCGAAGGATCATCTCCTCACGGGTGTAGTAGTAAGTGCTACTGTACGTACACATCGGTCGGCCTAATTCCTTCTCGGCCACTTGCATACGTTTAAGAGCCTCATAACTCCGGCTCAGGGCTGCATCGATGCGCTCATGATAAGCCATAGAGTGGCTAGATATCCAGAAGAGCTGCAAATAGACATCCAGGTTGCGCTTTTTCAGTGCTACGAATTCCGGAATGGACTCGAACTCTTGAGCTTCATCAAAAGTAAGGTCGCGGACTCGGTGCCAGTGCTCACTCCTTGCATCTCTGAGATGATTCTCCTCAGCCGTGGAACTTATGGGGTTGGTGCGTGATGGAAAAGTTGCCATGGACAGCGTGTAGAGTGCGGGATGGATTTTCTTGAAGATCTGACAAAACTGATAGCCTATGGACGGTGCTTCTATCGTGCACAATCAGTAGACGGTCGTGTGATTGTCAAAATATCCTAACGATCAGATCGGATACTGTCTTTTTGTGAGAAAGTTCGATGACCTACCGCTAGTCGTTACAATTGTTCAGTCCCGAATATAAGCTAGCTTTAATATTAATTGCGAGGAAATTAACGGCGTATCAAAGGGCAAACGAGAATGTCCTGGCATTATATCTGTGGCTTTGGATATTGAGAACAGGCACGCCCACAAAGAGCTGCACCTATATAAGACCATAAACCATCAACCCCACATCTACGTATCGAAGCCAAGACTGAATGTTGAGGCAAGTTTGTCAGCTACGTATACGGGTGTCGTCAACTTTGGTAGATAGCGATGGTGACCGGAGATCTCATGATTGTCTTGCACGTGACGACCGATTCTTCGGCTAGATTCTGTAATTTCGACAGTGTCCACATTCAGAATCGCCAAGCACGACGATATGTGCCTAGTCTCCAGCACATACGAGCTCTACAAAGCACCACAAGATGAGCTTTATACTCGCCAGAGAACAAATCGAATGTAGGAATAAGGTGGACAGGATCCTTGTGGCACTGCATGTTGACCACCATCAATCTGCAACCTGAGAAATAGCACAGCGTTACGAGATTTATATTAGCAATGTCGTAAAAGATACCAGGGCAGCTGTCGTGAGCATATCCTTCGACCAAGGTTTTTGGCCAAAGTATAGAGGGGACGGTATTTGCTTCTCGCTAGCTTGCTTGAGTCCGACTATTGCACCTTTCTTGTTTCAGAATAAATAAGCTGCAATAGTCTCACAAAGTAATGAATAGATCTTTCTGCCGCGTCCGACGCTTTGGACTCTTCTAGTGACATCCATAAGAGAAAAAAATGGTTGCACTCCTTTCGCATTGTTATCTGGATGTGTCATTTGGTCGGAAATTTTGCAAAACCAACTCGAAAATATTCCCATCGATGCCTTTCTGAAAAGGGGGTGTCAAGTTCGAGATGTAAATTAGGACAAGTCAGGGGACAAAATCAAAACGAATAACAAGATGAGATCAGATACAGCTGACCATGTAGAATTGGTTTCTGAAAATTTGCGGATATACACAACGGAGATTAGTCGCACTCGGCCTCACAGATTTGTTGTTTCCAAGCTGTCTTTCGTTATTGAGATAAAAGTGCTGAAGCAATGGTATTCAACCCACAATCATCAGGGAAAGCTCCCGCTAATGATTGTGAAAGTAAAGCGAATTTGCTAGGCTCCATGTGGTTGCTGGAGTCTAAATCAACCTTAGTCTCACGATTGCCAGGCTAGAGTGTGACTACTTGACCTCCAGTTCTTTCTATTCACTAAAGGCACTATCGAATTTCCCCGATTTTCGAAATCTCCAAGGTGCACCAGGACAATGTGTGCTTACCATGTCTGGTTAGTTCTCACGTGTATATATGTTACGTCGTGTAGCGGCAGTGCCGTATCGCCATTATTATTCTCGTAGCGGGGTTGTGTTTACTCTAAGCACGACTATCTTTAGTATGTCTGTGCTGGACACGTTGCCTTTTGTCTAAAGATCTGGTCATGGTCTGGTCTGGTCTGTCTGTCTGATCAGCTGCTCTTTCTGCTACAGTAACCGTATGCTTGATCTCTCGATAGATTGGATGATTGATTGGCTCACTGATTGATTTATTAACTGATTGATTGATTTATTGATTGCATACATGCATGATCTGGTTGATGGCCTAGTGTTCGTTCACCTGATTGGCTGACACGATAGAGATTGATGAGCTTGTGTGTGTGAGATAAAACGCCACAACGAGAACGCAACCGACTCCTCGTTTCGCCAATCGAGAGCCTGGAAGATTGCGGTAAGCTGGCTGAGCCAATCAATCTGCAACAGGAATCATGCATGTGAGAGAGATCACGATGAAACGAGATGCGTAACAGATTCTCGTCGCGCGAGCATCTCCATTTCGGCCTTGGCCCGGAGAATTTGAATTGGCAATGGTGGTGGTGGTGTTCCTCCCCCCAACTCAATGGACCCCCCTTTATCCTTTCTCAAGGAGTAGCACTTCGTACCAATACCTTGCTTGTGAACATCATGGTCAATTTTAAAGATGTTGCCGTGGCTTCCTTGTCCCTGTCGTCGCATCTGAGACGGCAAGAGTCTCGCCATGGCGGAACTTATCAAGTGGACGATTCGCAAATTCATCGTGTGATTTTTAGGACTTGATTACAGATATCAAGGCCATTCAACATGACTGCGGAAAGTCCAAGGAGGGTTGCCTCTAAGCTCTGGTCCGTTATAATCAATATCACGAAACGATCGTCTACATACTTTCTCCAGAAGAAATCCAGTCACTTGAGACCGACAGCCTGGCTTGATGGACTACGAGGACTTGCTAGCTTTCTAGTCTTTATCTTTCACGAAGTATTCCACTGGTGGTACTGGGCAAATCATGAGACTGTTGGCCTACACTTCAATTATGGAGAGAACGAGCACACCTATGACTGGTGGCGACTGCCTTTTATCAGGCTGATTTATGCTGCGTAAAAATTCTGCATTCGCCTTGCAAGGAAGTCGTCACTCACAACCTTTTAGGGGCGGCTTCATGGTCACCATCTTCTTCGTCATTTCTGGATTTGTGTTGACACAAAGTGCGCTTAAGCACGTACACGCCCAAGATCACAAGGCACTGCTGAAGAATGTTTCCTCCTCTGCTATTCGGCGAGTCCCACGAATCTGGCTGCCTCTGATTGTTACGAGTCTAGCCACGGTAGTGCTCATGAGGCTCGGTGTTGGAGGATCGCCAGGATTGACAAATATAAAATACCGAGAGAATTGGGGAGCACAGCTCCATGTCTGGGCTCTCGATATGATTCATCACATCAATCCGTATTCCTACAACGACAGAATGTCACAGACACACACGAACCATGCAAAAACTGCTTGGACACTACGTAAATGCTGACTCATTCTACTGCAGTCAAGTTCACTAACCCTGATGTAGCACTCGAAATTTATGGTTCTTATGTTTGCTATATGCTTTCAGTGGCGATGGCGAGAGTCTCTCGTGCTCATACACGAGCGGCCATTTTGGTTGTGACAACCGCATGGGTGGCATATAACGGTAGCTGGTTTCTGGTTTTGTTTTTGTGCGGCATGATGCTAGCTGACTACGATTTGGTCCTCACCAAAGGTACGGGCTTAGTAAGAAATCCTGAATCGAACAAAACAAGTTACACCTGGAACATTACTTGGCTTGCCGTACTAGGCACCTCTCTATGGATTGCAGGTTGGTCAGAGTGCTGGGAACCTTGGTCAAAACATGACATGCGCGGTATATGGACACTCACATTGGCAGCTTGTGGCACAGTCGTCGCGTTGTATCACCTGCAGGAGACCAGGGTCTTCTTTGAAAGTCCTGCATTGCAGTTCCTCGGAAGGATATCATTCGGACTCTATCTGGTGCATGTTCCTATCATGGAGTTGTTTACGCAGCCATATGTTCGTCCATTTTATGCTTTTTGGCTGGGCCCAATTTCAAGTCGTCTCGTCTTCTGGTGCACAATCACGACTGAAATCGTGATTGTGCTCATTGTCGGTGAACGCGCTGAACGTTTCATTGATGCTCCGTCAGTCCTTGTGGCCAAGCGTTTGGAGGCACTCCTCATTTCGGACGGTAAAAGCGAAAGCGTCCAGACGCCTAGTGCGGCACCACAAGCTACAATCCTCGAGCTTCCGCTCACACAACAAGAATCAATCCAACTCGAGAAGGCTGAACTGCGGAATTGAAGTCGTTCTGCTTTTCGGAGAGCAATCTCGCAAGCTTGACCTTCTTGAGCGCGACTGACCATATCAGCTGAAGGGTGATGTGTTGGGCTAGACTCTGCTTCGCATGGACCACTTCTACTTTTCACTATCAATCTACAACCCTGCTACCTACACGACATGTTGTCAAGGGACAATTTGTTCTCGATCCTGGTCGGACAGTCAATCGTTCAAGATTCAACCGCACTCTGGAACAATGGAGTGTGTGGAACAGTCCTCCTTTGGTGCGTCTCCGGTAGTGATGCCTGCATAGCAATCTTGCTGACATGTGCTGCACAAGCCATTGAAACAAGTAATTATGCAGCACCCCTCCATATATCGAACACAATCTTCGTCATACGACCAGAACAACAAGATTAGGAGAATGTCCAAAATGAAAATCACATCGTATCAGATGATTCATCGAAGGGTTGTTGAAATCACTTCCACGACAAAGGGATGCAGTAATTCCAATCCAGAAGTCGTCGCATTGACCTCCACAATTTTTATTGCTGGAAGTGGGCTCGGCTCCCCGCATCTCATCGTAAAGAAGTCCGAAGCCACGTTTTAGGATTTTCACGATCTTCAGGAGTTTCCACTGTTTGCAGTCGATTGGGCCGCGGAACCTGGGAACTATACTCGCCGGAAACTTCTCATTTGGCGGCCTTCGATTGGTTCATTCAGGCACCACAGGATCGAGGCCCAAGCTACAGTACCTAGCACCATATGACTTTCCGCTAACGGTTGACCCGAATTAGAGCCCCAAAAACTGCGCCAAACCGCAAGACAATCCTGGTGATCGTCAATTGTCAGGTTGCCAGAAGATTGACTTGTCGTCCATCAGATGTGGGACGCCGAGCACGTTGAGGGGTCTGCACGAGCATGGGTGAGCTTTGACCGCTATGGCACACTATATGCTTGGTTCTGGGGTCTCGGCTACGTGTAGCTCATCTGTATATATATGGAGGTTATGTACACTCGAAGAATATCTTGAATACCAAGACAAGCATCACGCACATCTTGCAAGAATAACACCTGGTCCATACCAAAACAATCAACAATGCAAATCAAGTCGTTCTTGTGCTCTTTCGTCCTCCCGGCACTGGTGCTGGCTGATGGTGCTTCGATCATTGCAGCGTTGAATTCTGTCACGAACAGCGCGGCTGCACTCAACAATACGGTGGCAGAGTTCAGTGGCAACCCATTGACCTTGCTACCAATCCTCAGCGACGCAGCTGATCTGCTCTTCAAGACAAAGAATGGTGACAGTACTGCCAAGAATTCTGCTCCGTTGTCGGTGACTGAGACTGTCAACCTCTTGGGACCAACCAATGCTTTGACGACCGCAGTACAAAACACAGTTTCGACAATCATCCAGGCCAAGCCAAAGTTTGACAAGATTTTGCTCAGCAACGTCATTCTCGCAGACTTGTTGTTACAGCAGAAGGCTTCCAACAGTTTTGCCGATGACATTGTCGCCAAGGTGCCCACGTCACTGACTGCCACGGCTCAGTCACTAGTGCAACCGATCAGAGATGCGCTTACGACAGCGGTCGCTGCGTACCAGCCCTGATCGGATCCTATTCGATTTGGTCCAGCCGCTCGATAATGGCGGAGCGATGACAAAAGAGAAGAAAGTCTTGACGCTGGTGGTTTACTATGTAACGTACAACAGGATAGTGCTGTTAATTCGTTCATTCGCAATTGGTTTTCACGAACTTGTATATAGACTCTATGATATCGATTTTGCAAGATCTTCGGTAGGTAGAATTTTCTTCGTTATGACCACCGAATTGACAATACACGAGCACTTATAGAGTTTGTGCAAATGGACATGTGAAGCGGACCTTTCTCTATCTGGAATCGGGATGCGGGAAACACCGAACGGCTCCGCATCATCATCTCCTGGAGAACATCTCAAGTTCTTCAACAAAAGTGACTGTTGTTGCATCAGATGATTTAATCTCTTAACATTCTTTCAAATAGTACATACGCAGTAAATGGACGGTGTCTTACTGACCGGTGTCCTGGGTGGAGTTTTCGGAATTCTCTTGCTAAAATACCTGTCTACAGAGGTGACTCGCACCCTTCTTCAACAAATCACAACTCGACACTCGCAACTGCCTTTTCCACCAAACACATTATGCAGAACCGACATTGTCTTTTTGTTCTTGTTGATGACACTGAAACACGGTCTGAAGCTCGTGGGATTCGATCAAGTTTTGCAAATCAAGGGCGATGATTATGTGTTGCCCGAAAGTAGTGTCACGGCAACGATCGACATTACCACGCAGGATTTGATGGACTTTCAAGACAAAGTCTTTGATGGAGAGACTGGACAAGACCGAATTGAGAAGGTACATGACGGGACTGTGAAATCTCGGGTGAATGATTTATTTTTACCGTGCATCACGAGCGTCATGCTACCTTTTCTGCTCGTCAAGTTTAGCATGCTCATTTCTCCTCTCGGAGCACTCAATACACGAAACAGATTCGAATTCTTGAACCTCGACACTTGCTTTCAACCACTAGGCAAGACACTACTGACAGTTTCGATTGGTGGCGACGGTAGTCCCGGCAGAAGAACAAGAAAAGGCAGGGAATTCGACGTTACTGTCGAAGCTCGACTCGGGACCCAAAAAGAACCATATTTTCGTCAAATATCCACAATTTTCGAGTTTTTACCGTCTCATGCCATGCCACTGTACGACGAGACCCGTTCTCTGCCTACTCACACAGACGACCACGACAAACAATTCTCCGCGGTCGCACAAGTTGTGGTACCGAAAGATGCGACGTGGAGATGGGCCGCCTTTTGCAAGGATTACAATCCAATACACATCTCGAATTTCATCGCTCAATTGTTTGGCTTCCCTGGCAGAATCGTCCACGGAAATCACTTGGCCGCCATGGCCATACAGGCTACAGGCTCGTTCTTGCGTTCCTCAGATAGCAAATCCGTACACAATAAAAAGTACAACAAAAGCAAGAGCAAGTCTCCACGGAAAGGCCGCTTCATCGAGGTCAAATTCATCAAGCCAGTCATCCTCGGCTCTAAAGTGAGTGTTTCCTCGTCCCCTGAAGGAAGCCTTCTCCTCGAATGCAATCAACGGACAGTGATGACTATAATCGCAGGAGATGTATGAAAATGTCTATATACAGCATCTATTGGTCGTAAAGTCAAGTCTGTGTATGCTTGACTGAAAGGTCATAAATCATAATAGTACGTACAACTACTTTACGCCGACCTGATAATCTCAAGGATTAATCTGATAACGAAATTCGTCCTCGGAGAGTGTCGACGGTGCAGATGGCTTAGTAGGCCTCTTTGGCATTGCGGGCTTCTCTGCCTCGTCAAGAGTCTGTGATTTCTGTACTCTGCTCGGTTTTGGCGGGGGCAGCGATCCGTGTGACTCGTTGTCTATCAGATCAATCTGATGCGACCTCTGTTCAATCTGTCTTCGAGCCGGCAAGACAGGCCTCTCATCGCTGTCGTTGTCGGTATATCTATCGAAAATCTCATCTACTGCTTGTTCGGCAGGAATGATTGGCATTGCAGCATTCTCGAAAGAACACTTGTCGACTCGAAATTCATGCCACTCGAGGGACAAATTACCGCCCTTTTCAGAGACTCGTTTGACCGGGCCACCGGAAACGTATAGATGGGGATGTTTGCCGGCATAGAATCCAGCCTGACTCAACTGACACTTTCCAATCGCGCTGATTCCTTTAATCACTTCCTTGTCGTCGAGCGCATGGAGAGAATTATAATTCAACCACTCTTCCCAGTCTGGATTTCGCACAAAAGTACCGTACTGCGTCACCAACGCGGTCGCTCCCAGTCCTAACGCGCCAAGAGCCGCAAAACCGACAATGTTTCCCGCGAGTATAGAGTACTTGATTCCTGGATTAATATTGTTTTCGCCATTGAATAGCCACACTTTGACTGTGAACCATACTGCACCACAATCAGTCGACCATGTCCCATTCGGCTCAATCACGCGGTAATACAGCGGTCCCGTCTGCCACAACGACACCACGATTGGGAATTCAGTCGTGTTTGTGAATGTAAATCGTCCGAGTATTCGCATACTCTCCGTATCGATACCGAGCAACTTCATCAGTACCAAGATTACAGTATAGACTGGAAGTTTTCAGAATACGTTTGCGGACAAGCGAGAAGGTCCGGGTCGTGACTGTAGCTATATGTGCAATAAATGTCTCGACAATTGATGCGCGCAAGTGTCGAAAGCAGCAATGAGCCAGTCTAATAGATGTCGTCGAAATGTCAGTCCAAGGACTAGACAACGGACACGACTAGGCAAATCCACACTTCAAAGGGCGACTGACGTGCGATGCAAATCTCTACGGAATTGTGCGGGGTCAGATGACCGACCACTCAACGACTCGCTCTACAACACAATACTTGTAAGGCACTCATTGTCCTCAACAGCAATCATACTCTACTATATATACATACACGTATGTCAGCAGAATGTTACAGCATTCTTGGAACGTTTCGTGATAGCAGATAGTAATGCATATTGAGCTACGTGATTAACCATGGAAAAGCAAAAGATTAACGCTTGCTACCTCATTATCGTGTCTATAAATGACTTGTTGTTGAGACTAGTGTCCTGTGTCATTATGCTTTGCAGTGCCTTGTTGATTTGCGACGAGGACTGTTTGTCTGCAGGCTTGCTGGAAATCTATGCTTCTAAACTAACTTCTTGCAGGTTGTGTGTAGTGATGTCAATTTTGTCGTTCGAATCGTTTTCTCGGGGCAGCGCTGGTTTCTCCACCTTGACTGATGCCGCATTGTCATCAAGAGTGCCTGATCTAGTCAGATTGCTGGAGTCCTTTGTATCAGTCTGTGCAGGTCTGTGTCCTTCGGTCAACGAGTCGTCAAGCTGTGCAGCTGCAGAAACAGCCTTCTCTTTTGTGTCCAAAACAATGCCATTATTGCTGACAGGACTGGTCAAAAGATCTTTCGAGACATTGGCTTGCTCGAGACCAAGACTCGATCGTGGCAGGCGCTCCTGCTTGAGTGGACTTGAAGCTCGACCTTTACCATTCTTGCGGGCTGTACCGGTAGAATGTAGAGATAGGTTGGATCCCGCACCACTCAGTGAACCTCTGACGGCGCGATCACGACGTCGAATACGAGCTTTAAGGGTCTCAAGGTATGAATATTGCTGGTCAGATCGTTCCAAATCGACAACGTACCGCAACTGACCCATCTCTCCTCCGACCCCAACATCTTCATCAACCACGACGCGATCGCTTTCAAGATCGCTTACAAAGCTCGCAAGAAATGCTGCCCAAGATGGAGCCACGACATACTTGATATCACACTCGCGTCCGAAGAGAATGACTTGTCCTACGCGACCTTTCGAACCGGGGGACATGTCTATAGCTATATTGTTGCCCATGTAGTCCTTGGCGAGTGGAATCCAGCCACGGTGAGAATAGACTGCCTGAATCGCACCTTCCGGTCGTGATCCTTGTCGTGTGGGTGGCGGTCTTGAACGACGGACCTGGGGAGGAACCTGGTTACTCGTGCCCCTTCTACTGCCTGCACCGTTATTGGGGTCATAGCTGCTGGATCCAGCTGAAGAGTAATTCTGTGGATACTCATTCGGTTGTGGCAAGCTCGCTGCAACTTTTCGCCATAAATCATACTCATCTACAAGCTCCTCGCAGTCTAGTAGTGCGATACCGAAAAACAATCCTGTAGGGCGACCCCCTCTTTCTTGTCCATCGTGAATGTATAGTGACTCGCGGACGTCTCCAGGGAGAGTCATCTCGAGCGTATGTTCTAATTCGTCCACATCGGCTTCTGTCGCACCGTAACAAAGTTGATCGTACAGTTCTGGATAGTTATCTTCAGTCCACCGATCGATTCTCCTCCAAGAATCAGCTACAGGAGGTGGAGGAGCCACGCCATCCTGGAAGTCTTGCATAGCCATGCCTGACGATGAAGTTCCTGTATCACGACGAGAAATGCCCGGAAACTGAGAGCCATAAGTAGAAGGAAGATTCAGATTGCTGGATGAGGCCGAAGCGAGGTCGTACGACTGATATGCGGTGTTTTTATTCAGTGAAAGGGAAGAATCATTTGTGAGCCCAGTACGAATTCTCGTGAATGACGGATTGTATGGGTCCTTCTTCGTATCTGCATGACGATTGCTCGAAGTGAAAGAATTCCACCAAGCTCTCATGCTTTCAGAAGTATCGTGCGAGCACGTATGCTACGGAGGAGTCGAGCTCAACGAGCTCAGGAATGCGATGTCGTGCGGGCAAGGAACGTGATGTGATGTTGTGCACCGAAGACAGATGTTGGCGCAATTGCTGAACACTGTTGAATGAAGGATCAATTGATAAATCTTTCCTTTCTTCGTTGTTTCCAACGCAGATATTTCAGAACGGTCGTTGACTGGAAGATTGTGGTGTTGATGTCTCGCGTTACCTGAGCTATTTCTCGAGCTCAGAAGCTCTCCATCAATCGCTCGTGCAGCGAACCCGTGGAATCCTCCGGAGACGATCACCTCTGTTCCGTCCTTCTAACGTATCTATCGTTCTCTCGGAACTTTCGTATCTTTTGCGGGCACTATTGCCGAATCAGTACATCTCCACATAAGTCAAGTCCTTCAGAGTCTTGAGAGATCAATCACTGACTGCAGGGGGATGTGTATGACAGGTGACCTCAGCAGAGGTAGCGGTATCTACACAAGTATACCTCATTAGTCCAACGTTCCATAGTTTCCGAAGCATAAATCTGAGTACGCATCAATCATGTCTCTCAAGAGTCGTGCAGAAAGATTGGTCGAAGACAATATCCCAGGTGACCTTAACTTACAGGCTCTCAAACCAAGATTCAATCAGAGAAACCCAATATATCAATCTTGGCTGTATCCGGTCTTCGGGATTTATCGTCTAGCAACAGATTTCAAGATTGCTAGGCCTATATTGTATTCTACAACAGTTGCATTAGTACAATCAGGCATCATCACTGGGGGCTACGTTTACATCAGCTTCAAATATATCTATTGGTTTGTGACAAAGCATCTACTCAATTTCTCCTATTTCAATCTGAGACCCTTGTTCAATGCAGTTCAGTACGTCTCAGGTCAGCACCTCACAAGTGCTCAAATGGAGTGGGCAACTGCAGCTCTACTCACTCTTTTCCAGGCGGCAGTCTTATCAAATTCTTTAATAGGCTACCGGATCAGAGCGCAAGGCAAGAAAGCAGGAGATGCTGTTCTTGCTTCAAATCCAAGACGCAAAGAGACTAGCGTTCACACCAGAGAGGTACAAGAAAGAGGACGCGTCGGAGGATTTGTCTGGCGACTTATCAAGAATTCTCTCTGGAACACCTTCATCATTCCCATCTATACTTTCCCCGTTGTTGGCCAAATCCTATACGCATTCTTGAGAGCACCAAATATAACAGCGAAATATCTGGCCATGTTCCAGTCCAACGTCATGTCGAGTCACAGATACTCAGCAATTGGCTTTGGCATTGTCGCTGGTCTCTTATCTGGAATTCCTTTCATAGGCCATATCTTCTCCATCACCAATGCAGTAGGGGCCGCTATGTGGATTCAGGACCTGGAAAGCACTACCGAGCAAAATGATATTGATTCAAGTGTTGACAAGCATTAAATTGCCTTATGGATGGATCAGATTGTGACACAAGTCTACATTCCTACAAGATTCATTTGATGTGTCGTTCTGAAGAAATCAGTCGAGACGTTTAACAAGCACATCATGTACAACTTCAGGGCCATTGTCATGATATGATTCATCAATCTTCGTGTACACAGTCTGAGTGCATGGAAATCATGGAGCCGGTATGGCAGATTCTTATCGATAAAGAAAAGTGTCGATGTCCTTGGGAGATATTTTGAGCCCACATCTGACTGTCCTTCTGCTTCATTAACGAGATTTTAGAATTCTTTGCTGCGAGAACATCTTCATTGCCAGGATGAATGAAGATTGCAAGAGTATCGATTCCTCACACGAAAGCAATTGGAGTGATGCCGAGGATGAGACCTACGAATTTCGGGCCTTCCACGACGGCGAAGTCTTCGAGTCGCTGCATGATTTGCTTGAGTATGAGAGGATGCAACACAAGTTTGACTTGCAGCAGTTGAGAAGTGACCTCAAGCTTGACCTGTATGGCACAATCAAACTCATAAACTGTGTTAGACTACACAGGACGACCGAACAAGAAGTACGGGACACTATAGACAAAATTCTGTCGGATGAGAGCTTACTACGTCCAACTCTTGAGAACGATGCAGTACTCTTCCATTTGGTTGACGATGAAGAGGCCGACACATCAAGTACGGAGCCAAAGAACGAGTGGAAAGCGAAATTCGAGGCTTTAGAAGCACAACACGCACTATTACAGGAAGCTTTACGATCGAGTTTGCATGAGCGGGTGGCTAAAGTTGATCAAGAGACCGTGGCTCCTGATAATGATACTTATTACTTTGATTCGTATGGATATAACGCCATACACGAGACCATGCTTAAGGATACTGTGCGTACAGATGCATACCGTGACGCCGTATATGATAACAAGGACATATTCAAGGACAAAGTCGTTCTCGACGTCGGTTGTGGAACTGGAATACTGTCCATGTTTTGTGCCAAAGCAGGTGCAAAGCATGTCTACGCGATCGACAACTCGAACATTATAGACAAAGCTCGATCAAATGCGTATGAAAACGATTTGAATGAAAAAATCACCTTTATCAAGGGCAAAGTTGAGCAAGTCAGCTTGCCAGTTCAGTCCGTGGACATTATCATCAGTGAATGGATGGGTTACGCTCTTCTTTATGAAAGCATGCTCGACTCGGTTCTGGTCGCTCGTGATCGTTTCTTGGCCAAAGACGGACTCATGCTCCCCTCAATCACGAATCTAGTCGTGGCTGGACTTTCCGATAAAGACTACTACGATGACCGAGTCAACTTTTGGTCAGACATTTACGGCTTCAAGATGGATGCGATGAAGGACGGAATTTTTGACGACGTCCTCATTGACTCTTTAAGCGCCTCTAGTCTCGGAACAGAGTCGACAATTTTCAAGAGTCTGGATCTGCATGACACAACGATACAGGACCTGGTCTTTACTGCACCTTTCACACTGGAACCATTACCCGGTCACGAATCGATCATTGCTTTCCACATCTGGTTCGATACCTTCTTCACCAGATCCAGATCAGATTCCAGCGTAGCTCAGAGTCCGATCGAGGGCTCAATCAGGACTAAAAGTGGTAACTCATTCAGTACCGGTCCACACGGACAGTCTACACACTGGAAACAAGCAGTCTTGTTGATTGATGGACATGTTGCGGTACCTGCCGGCAGTCACCTGACCGGAGAGATTGAATACAGAAAAGGCGTCAATAATCCGCGGTATCTAGAGATTGCTGTCAACTGGCAAGTCGTCTCAAAGAACGAGCAAGTCAACGGCAAGAATCGGTCCCAATCACAAGTTTGGCACTTGACTTAGAGACCTTGTGTCATGGTTGTAGTGGCAGCACATCAAGCGAAATCAAATGTGGGTCATGGCCACACTCATGTCATCTGTAATCATTGTATATATCATTTGTATCATCAATCTATACATTTCTATACGTAAAACATTCATAAATTCATAAATTCGTTCGTCACTCGACCGATAACTAATGACGGTCAAGGTTAAAAGGTGGCATAAGCAGGCAGAGCCGGTTCTTCGGCGACGAATTGCGCAGAAGGATCCGTGGTGCCCGGTCCGACAGTGACTCGCAAGAGAGCACCGGGAATGGTCGCTTCGTTGCCGAGATAGTCAGCGACAGTCAATCGCTGAGAAATGAGTGCACAAGCTTCACTCGCACCATAAGCGGCGACAATATCTGCGTAGGAGACGGTCGATTGAGAAATGACTGCCAAAATGGCCGCCGCGACACCCATTCCCGACGCCAAGACACCTTCGTGCGTGATGAGGGGTGGAGCATCGACGAGGAGGAGGTTATTGATGGTGTTGCAATGTTCTTGAATGAATATATTTTCCGGTGCCACGACTCCGGGATTAGAACCGTCCATGTACGCGCTCGCCGCCGTCTTGCCCGTGATGCCCTGCGGCTGCACGACTTCATCAGTGAGTGAAAACACCGATGTCGTAGGGACGTATGCCAAGTCTCCCCCATTTTGAGCCAACCTACTCACGAAATTCGAGCCGTATCCTTGATCCCACACACCTGGTGCGCAACCCGTAGGCGCTATCGATAAATTACTAGGGTCGACTGCCAATTTCGCCAAGTTGGCAAAGATTTGAGTCAATGGTGCGGTCGGGTCGACGACGATTGTTGCCAATTCCGTGAGGACTGGGTCCGAGATGCCTCCGATCAAAGTCACTCCGTCGCTCAATAGATTGCTTTGACGTTTATTGACTCGTTCTCGAAGCATGTTGACCACTTCCCTCTTGTTTCCAAACTCGACGGCTCGTTTGCCGACCGGTATTTGTGTAATGATGGCAGGAACATTCAGAGCGGTCGTTGTAGGCAATGTCTGAGAGGAAGTCGCGGCTGGAGATGCCCCGACGACACCGCCACCCAGACCTTGCGTAGCTGCGGTGCCGTACACCAAGTTGAGGAGAATCGCTCTGAATGCTTCTGGATCAGTCACGCCTGTAGAACTAGTCGGCAAGGCGCTCAGACCGAGACTGGTGAGCAAGACGCCAAGACCATCATTCGCAAGGAACTGTTCTGTGAGTGTCGCACCACTACCAGAAGTCAAGATTGAGATTGGTTGACACAAGAATGAGCCCAAGATGGTACCATCATAGTCGGCCGACATGGCGACATAGTTTCTGCCTAGTACATTCGTCCTCGTGGATGGCCAGTACTTGAATGCCCATTGCACGTTCAAGTTACCTTGACTCCAAGCAATGATTGTTCCTGGTCGCTTCAACACTAGATTGGCATAGTCCATGGCATACGCAATGTATTCTGCAGTTTGCCAGACGGGACCAAGTGAAATGGTCGGGACAGTAACCATGAGAATATCCACATCACCAGCCTCAGCTTCAGTGGCTGCATTTTCGAAAGCTGGAATGAACGTGTTGCTAAACGTGTCTGCTGCTGGCACTGCTGTTCCAGGCTGCAAGATTACCAATTTCTTGTTGCAATTGAATCCTTTGGGGAAACTGATTGCGGCCAGAAGCTCAGGCTCGGATAGACTGTATGGAGCGTTTCCGGCTATACTATACACATTTGTGCCTGCAGCTGGGGCAGGGGCCGTGGCGGATGGGGCCAGTGTACCAATTGGACACGCTGAGGAGGAAGATGAGGATGACGAGGACGACATTGCCATTGGCGTCGCGCTGTTCGACGAGGACGACATTGACATTGGCGTTGCGCTGTTCGACGAAGACGACATTGCCATTGGCGTCGCGGTGTTCGACGAAGACGACATTGACATTGGCGTCGCGGTGTTCGACGAAGCCGACGTTGACATTGGCATAGCGCTGTTCGACGACGACGAACTAGTCGGTGTCGCTGAAGATGACTGTGGCGAAAATATCACTGCAGAAGTAGTCTGCGAACTTGAGGTTGATGCAGTCGGAAATGACGAGTATGCAAATGATGAACTCGTCGGGGTGGCCGATGATAGTGCGGGCGAGTTTGACGATGTTGCAATGGACGAGAATTCGGCCGAAGTATATTGGAATGACAAAGCCGGACTAGAGGAAGACAATGGAATAAACGGAGACCCTGAAAGTAGGGCCGTAGTCGTCGGAGACATTGCTTGCGTTGATTGACCCAAGGTTCCCGACAGTGAGAAATATGATGGTGCCGATGAAGCACTCGTCGAGGTAGTCACTGAAATTGAACCCGAAGCGTCCGGACCTGGAAATGCGACTGGAGCAGGACTCGTCAGAGAGTTCGTACTTGTCGAAGATGTCCCAGGGACGGAACCCATAGCTGTGGATGGTTCACTAACAGGAACCATATTGGTTGCCGAGGTCGACTCAAGATTGGATGGAATCTTTGAGTATGTCGTGTTGGAGTAGTATATAGGGTTTGTGACATCCGGAATTGTTCTTGCAGTCGTACTAGTTTGGGCCTGAGCTTGTGGGGTTGTATTTGCTGGCAGAACCGCAGTAGTGGTCTGAAGCATAGCTGTAGTGCCAGTTTGTAGGTACGTGGTGGTGACTGTCACTGTCACTGTCGTCGGCTTCAGAACAGTGTTTGTGACCACGGCACTGACCACAGTAGTGCTAGACGTAGTAACTGCACCAGCGACACCGGTGATGGTGGTGTACTTTGTCAAGGTAGTGGACCTTGTCAAAGTCGAGAGACTGGTGGCTGTACTGACATATGAACTTAGGATGGTTCTGGTTTGTGTGGATACTGTTACCCCATTCTGGGTATTGACCAAAGTCTGAGGCTGCTGCACTGCTACACCTTGATTTGTAGCAGCTACAACTTGTGTATTTGTCTGCACGGCTGCATTCTTGGTTGTCGGCCCGAGCCCAGCAGGACTACTTGTTGGGCAACTTGCGACCGAAACAGTGACTGTCGATGGTGCAGGACAACCCGCCACCCCTGGACTTAATGCTGCAATGCTTGTCGGTGCTGGCACGGCAAACGTAAAGGCTACAGTTGTGTCAGTGAATTGTCAAATCAAAACCTAGAAGGCTCACTTCGATACGCGGTGCTTTGAGCAACCACGAACGTCTCGATGTGTACCACTGTAGTTTGTGGCAGGTTCGAGAGCCATGGTGCTGGTGTGTAAACGGCATACGTAGGCTGTGTCGGGGAAGTCTGTGTAACCGGACAAGCGCCACGGAGGACAGTCGTTGAGTATGAAGTGGTTCCGTTTGTCGAATTGGTGCCGATAGTACTTGTTGTCAGACAGAGACTAGTCGACTGTGTAGCTGCTGAGATCGGAGCAGTGACCGTGCCATTGCTGACAGAACGTGGAGAGGTTGTAGCAGCAGCAGCGAGTGCATGGGTGATGGTCAGAGTCCATGCTAGGAAACTCAAAGGCGAGGTGACCTTCATGCCTTTCTGAGAGCGTAAAGAGAAGCTTGGGGTATGAACCCTCGATTGACGGACGGCTTGTATATAAAGATCTGAGGCGATCTAAGGATGGCCCGTGTGAAGGTTATGGCATTGCGTAGGAGTTGTACGTGTTTGTGGTGGTGGACGAGGAAAGAAAACTATTTGGGTAGTTGATGAGATGGTGGCTGCAGATTTGGGCGGATGGTGGATTCGCATCAAAAGTTGAGCCGCTGACGGATGAAAGAGGAAGATCCTCCGTCAACTCCGATCCCTTGCAAGCACTTCTTCTTCTTCTTCTTCTTCTTCTTCTTCTTTTGCTGCCCTCAGGCTCATTGTCTATCCGACATGTGGCATGATTGAATTCATCGTGTGTAGGTGTATATTAATACAGAATGTCGATAGTTCTGCTTATCAGTTTTTTCCTTTCCTTTCCAGAGTAGCAGTGAGAGGATAGTTGTGGATTCATAATCTCATGTCACACAAACGCGATGATCGTATTCCTGCAATAACGCGGGATCAGCACCTGGTCAAGCACTGACGTCCATGGACTTGTCCCACGCTCCAAATGTGAACCGAGAGAGTGACAGTTTTGTACAAGAGGACTCGCGTGCAAATCGAGGTCATGGGAAAAGCCTTTCGTGCTGTGGTTCACGTTTCACCCACTTGATTTTCCTGTGGCTGCGCGAGATTGGCCTCTTGTCCTTAAATTTTGTACCCAAGTCCACTGACCTCTTCTTATAGTTGCGCATCCCCGGTCTCAACGACAACGCCTGCGCATTGACTTACGGTGCCTTAGCGTCTGGACGTCCTCATAAGGATATGTATGCACCTGTATAGCTATCAGACAATGATCGATGTGATCAATCAAGGTGTGAAAGTGAAAAATATGTACTCGTGGTAGACACGAAACTGTAGTCATTGTAATGCCACTAAGGCTAGAAATTTACCTCTACCATTCATCACCCGACCAGAACCACAGGTCTGCTGGACTCCGTGTGTAAGAGGTGTCAAAAAGGTTTTAGAGCTTAAGATGGGAGGTGGTGAGACAAATTACCGGGCCGAACAGCACGCGTTGTAGGTGCTTACTTGAGATGACGTACCGTAGATACTCGTTGACGTTGACTGCGGGAGTGGATGCACATCACAACCCGAAGCTCATCCGTTTCACCCACAAGTTGTTATAATCACAAGCTTGCTCATTCTTAAGGTTGCAAGATCTAGACTATATATGCTTGCAAATGGGCGCTCAATCGAATGGTTGCGCTGTGTGAAAAGTTTCTTACATCGAATTTCAATCGTATTGTGTAACCGTAAACTTCCATCTTGGCAAGATATCTGCAATGACACTGCGACTGCCTTAAATATATAGCTATTCTCCCTGGCAAGTGCTCCGGCCTGTATTCGCACTAGACATGAACGCACTGCTGCAGCTGGCGGCACAGCAGTTGGCGTCGGTGATATCCTGTGGCTCGACGATCTCGAAGGCTGCTGACAAAGAATTCGATGAACTTTCCATAGATGTCCGCGGGTAGATGTTAAAAGTCAACATTTTAGTGGTTCATGATCGGCTGGAATACGAGTGTATCGTGTCTATAGACGATATCACTCTAGCCGCGGGATTTCGGGAATTCGACCTCATGAGATTGGCTTGTGCTCTCCAGAACCCCACGAACTCTGTCTCCATAACTTTCAACTTTACTTGTACCGTAGTTGGGCAGGACACCCGTGAACGTCTTGAGCATTTGTGTCACTCTACTGTCCTCAATCTGACATCCGCGTGGTTCATCATAAGATACGAGTCGAATAAGAACAAGAGACTACGATGAAGGGTGTGAAATTGGCTCATGTCAGATCTTTCTCCTCGTGCCGCACTGCTCGAAGCTATGCTCCACTCTCGGACATTTACATTCTCTCGGCGGCCCGTACGCCTGTAGGGAAACTGAATGGAGGCCTCAAGTCGAAGACGGGCGTAGAATTAGGGACAATCGCAGTCAAGGCAGCAATTTCTAGAGCAGGTCTTCAAGCAGATTCAATCGATGAGGTATACATGGGTCAAGTCTTGCAAGGTGGAGCAGGGCAATCGCCAGCCAGACAAGTCACCATCGGTGCAGGCTGTCCCACCACGACGGAGAGTACGACAATCAACAAGGTCTGTGCATCAGGCATGAAGGCTGTCATGCTAGCAGCTCAGTCCTTGCAATTGGGCACGCGAAAAGTTATGGTCGCCGGTGGCATGGAGAGTATGTCGAATGCACCGTTTTACTTTCCTCGCAATGCAGCATTTGGCAACCAAGTTGCGAGTGATGCCATTATCAAGGACGGTCTCTGGGATGTGTACAACAACTTCCACATGGGTATGTGTGCCGAGCACTGTGCCACCACACAGGGCATTTCAAGAGAGGAGCAAGATGCATTTGCAGTCGAGAGTTATAGCAGAGCGACACAGGCGTGGAAGGATAACGCTTTCAAGGACGAGATTGTACAGGTTGAGCTCAAAAAAGGGACCGTCTCTGTTGATGAAGAATACTCAAGTCTGAAGCTCGACAAAGTGCCGAGTCTGAGGCCTGCATTCAAGAAGGAGGGAGGCACTGTTACTGCAGCAAATGCTTCGTCGCTCAACGACGGTGCCTCGGCACTAGTCTTGGCGCACAAAGACGCTGCAGCAGAGCTCGGAGCATCACCGTTAGCTCGCATCGTCGCTACAGCAGATGCAGCCCTGCCGCCGATAGATTTCACGATTGCACCGGCAAAGGCAGTGGAGAAGGCACTAAAAGCAGCTGGATTGGAGGTGCAGGACATTTCCAGGTGGGAATTGAACGAGGCATTTGCAGTTGTGGGAATTGCCAACACTAGATTGCTGAAGCTCGATCCTTCCAAGGTCAATGTGAATGGAGGGGCAGTGGCACTCGGTCATCCCATCGGATCGAGTGGCTCGAGGATTCTCGTGTCCTTGATACACAGTCTGAAGAAAGGTGAGCTGGGTTGTGCAGCGATCTGTAACGGAGGAGGAGGTTCAAGTGCCGTCATTGTAGAAAGAATGTGATGTGGATATACTTTTGATCTAATTCACCATTCAACAAGAATGAACGAGGGAGGTAAACGTCTATACATCATTTTGCAATCATAAAAAGACGATTTGTTGTAGAGAAACGACTCTATCGCTTGAAGGGGAAATACGTGCCGCCTACCCACCGATCTGGAGAGAGATCTTTTGCTCCACACAAACCAACTTTTGTTCCTTCGTCATTGTCACCTTCCACTCTGTTCAACTTCATTTGAGAGTACAGCTACTTCTGGGACCAGTCCTCTTGATTGTCGCTTCCAATGAACAGGTAGCTCCTGAACCACCAAACTACACATCGTCTGCATGCTTCGGCCAGAAATCAACAATCATGCACCAATCCTGCGTGAATTCTTCTTTCTGCGCCATGGTGCGAGACTCGATCAACTCGACTACAACTGGCGTCAAACGTCTCCGACTCCTTACGATACCCCCATCACCCGTGTTGGTTCACAGCAGGCGAAGCTTGCCGGTCAAGCAATCTCCCAGCACAGCCTTCATTCTCCAATAGCGAACAGCGAGAGGCGACGGGCAAGAACGCCTGCCAGGTCAAAATGTCGCTTCATCATACATTCGTCTCCCTTCTTGCGGTGTATACAGACTTCGCTAGCGCTGGCATCGACTCTAGCCTCAGTCACAGAATCAAAGCCGCTGCTCCGCCTCGACTGCTTTCTTGGTGAGTGGATGACTCCTGACTATTACGAGGACATACAAGCTCCTCCTTCCATGCCCGAGTTGGCCGCTCATGCTCGATACTACCTCAAACAATGCTCAAGCTCGCCTCCTTCCAGTCCTCCCGACGATTCCCTCCATCGACAGTTTCAATCCCTCCACCTCGATTCAAGCGACAAGTTACCTGTCCAGTCAGAAGAGGCGGTGGTTGATGCCGAAACTGTCCAGGTCGATTGGAAATGGGACTCTAGTCGGTTTGGCACCGGCGGAGAATATGGCGAGGAGTGGCCAGAGATGCACAAACGATTCCGGACTTCTTTGCGAGGGTTACTTGACTACTACTCGAGCGAAGCTTCAACGCTTGGTGAGCAGGATCCAATAGTCATCATGGTGACGCATGGAGCAGGATGCAATGCAATGATTGGTGCCGTGAGTGGCCGCCCAGTACTGAAGGACGTTCCCATAGCATCAATCTCACATGCGATTCTTCGAAAATCGGAATGCTCTGAAATAGTCGAAAGGAGTGGTGGTAAGAGCAAGCTATCCGAAGACTACTGCCTACTCATGTCTGCATCCGTCGACCATCTATACATCCCAGAGCCACAGACACACTACGGTGCGGCCATTGGTAGAAGTGGTAGTTGGCACAACAACACGAGTCGCTCGTCGAGTCTCAGCCTTTCATCATCGTCGAGGGGTCTATGGGTTTCACCGAAACACTCGCGGCGTCCTTCCGACGACATCACACTCGCTCAAGTGATTTCTCCCAACCAAGGATTACCTCTAATCACCACTCCCATCCTAGAACTCGATACCGCCTCGACCATCACGAAACCTAAAGAATCTCCTCGCGAAGTCGTCATTCGTCGTGGTCGACAACGCAGTTTTACGATTCAGAATTGACTCCTCATCACTACTATCATCACTATCATCATGAATTAGATTAATAAAAGTACTACCATCACGAATTAGATTAATAAAAGTGTACAAAAAATAGATGTAAATTGAAATTAGAATAATACGATACGACAGTCTCCACTTTTAATGCGAGACCCTAATTCATCATGATGGGTGGTGAGTAAGGAGATGAGATCCCGCGTGACCTCCTTGACGGTGAGGAGGGACCGGTTCTTTGCGTCTCGATAAGAGGTATCGAGAATGACTTGCTCGACGCGATCGATTTTGAGGGCGGCGAGGTCGATGAGGGCGGTGATGCGCGCGGGCACACCGACCGCGACGTTGACTCTATTTTTCCCCAAAAAATCAGCTTGTACAGAAGCTTTTTCCTTGCCGAATAGTTTTGCGATGGATGCTTGAGTAGTTTTGAGTCCAGTCAGGGCGCGACAAAGATCAGCGACGCGAATGGCGGAAGACGTGATGAAGAGGGTATGAGGCCTCCCGAACTCTTTATTACTAATTTCCAACTTTTCGCGGTCACTGAACCGTCTCATAAATGGTAATACTGAATCCAATGTTCGAGGACGGTCGAATGGCGTGGTATCGAGAAACGACGACCCGGAAAACGTCAAGTCGTCCAATTCTATCGAGGAGAGAGATGGTGGTGCGTAGTCTCTGACTAATCGCGCAAACAAGTCGACTTGTTGATTGATGCTCAATACCTCGCTCCTTCCTTCCTCGACCCCTTCTTCTTCCTTTTTACGTGCCTTTGTCGATTCCTTTCTCAATTTCCGTTTCGCTCTCTTTTCCTCCACCGATACTCTCTTTTTTTGCACCTTTTCAACTTTGGAACTACCTTCTCCATTGTCCTTTTCCTCCTCTGCGATACTCGTAACGTCGTCTTCAGACTCGTCATCTGATGGTGCGATGGATTCGGCTTCGCCCGCAGAATCGGAGCCTACTTCATACTCGAGACCGTCGTCCAACGCATCCGCAGACTCTACTTTTTGTTTCTTACTCGCCCGTACTGACATCCTCCAATGATTGTATAGTAATGTAAGTGCTGAATACATGAAATGTAAAAAAAGTGCTACATTCAAAAGTGGATGCGGCAAGTACCCGCTGATTAGATTAGACATTTCCATCAAATCTTCATCAGCTTCTACTTGTTTTACGACATCAAAACAATGTCTACGAACGGCCTTATAGAATAACCTACAACTTGCTAGACTTGTCATCAGACTTGTCGAATTCCTTGACGAGTTCCTTCTTGTTGACCTTTCCCATGGCGTTTCTGGGGATCCCGTCCTTGAGGACCTTCAACAGCGTCGGGACTTTATAACTAGCAATCTCCTTCTTCAACGCATCCCGTAACTCCTTCAGCGTCAAGTCTTCGTGGCCTTGTGCGGGCGTGACGAGGACGGCGACGCGTTGTCCCCACTCTTCGTCCTTGACGCCCACCACGGCCGCTTCCTTGATGAAGGGGAGATGTAAGATGTCCCGCTCGACTTCGAGGGCACTAATCTTGTACCCGCCCGACTTGATAATGTCCACGGACGATCTGCCCTGGATGTAATAAGCCCCTCGGTTCCTTTTACTGCGCAGAGCGACGTCGCCAGTCTTGAACCACCGGATCCCGTCCTCGTAAACAATCTCCTTGTCCGTCTGTTCCTTCTTGTTGAGGTACTCGCGAAACAAATTGTCGCCACTGATCCAAATCTCACCGGGCACGTCGTAATCCTTCACCTCCTCCTTGGTCTCTTCATTCACCAACTTTGCCTTGACGCCCGGTAATGGCCACCCGACACTCGAGTCCAGTCGATCCCCTTCCGCCATCCCACAACTCAATCCCATTCCCGTCTCAGTCATGCCGTATCGCTCCAGCAAGACGTGGCCGGTATGTCGCTTCCAACTCTCCTTGACTGAAGAAGGCAACGCCGCCGATCCACTGACGCATAGTCTCACATTACCCAACTTTGCATCGTCCTTTGGTACGGCGGCGAGTAACTTGGTGTAAATCGTCGGGACCGCCATAAACAACGTGATTGGGTCTGATTTTTGCAATAGACGACGCCATACTCCCGTAGCTTCAAATTTCTCCGGTGTAAACTCCACGCAACCGCCACTATACAAGGGCGTGAGCAGGGCATTGACGATTCCGTGAATGTGATGGAGCGGCAAGACGTGCAACAACCGGTCCCCTGGTCCGTACTTCCACGCCTCCTTCAGACTACTCACTTGCGCGACCGTCGATTTATGCGTATGAACCGCGCCCTTTGGTTTCCCCGTCGTTCCAGAAGTATAAATAATCAACGCCCCACCCTCCTCGTCCACTTTGTCCTCACTCAATCGTGGTGATTGTTTTTCACGAGTATTCGAGTCTAGGACTGAATCGATGTGAATCATCTTCAACTGTGATATTTCCCGCACCAACTCTTTCCCTCTCTCGTCAAAGTGTTTCGAAACAATCAAGATGACTGATCCAGAGTCTTGTAACGTGTATAACATCTCCGGGACCGGATGAGACGTACATATCGGCACCGCAATTCCTCCGGCCGCCCAAACACCCAAAAACGACGCTACATATCCTACCCCCTTGTCCACTAATATCGCCACCCTATCTTCTGCCTTTATTCCTTTCAAGGATTCCTGGACCAGAATGACGTGACGCAATAATTCTGCATATGTCGTCTTTGTCTTTTCTGTTGGTCCAACGATTGCTGGAGAATCTGGTTTCGCCGCCAGCAACGCCTTGAAGAAGTTCAATTTCGGTAGTGGCATCTTTTGATCGAAATTGGATATTATCTCTCGCACAACTCCTGATATCGTGTCGACGAAGTTGTGATGATGTCGAGGAAATGGGGAAATATCCCGCTTTCTACATCGTCACTCGTCGGCAATTAACTCCCGGATCCGCATTTCACGGCCCCGCCAAAATGAAGAGTGTGGATCTGGTTCGTAGCTTCTTCTATCTACATTCTGATATGATGAAGACGACTATGCTAATGCTATCGCTACTGGCAAACCCGCCAAATCAGGCCCTCCCGTTGTCTATCAACTTCTTTCCCTTCCGTGTTTCCGCCCATTGATGCGTGTCTGACCAGCCAAGGACTAGCGGTCAGGTGTAATATCTGGTCTGTGGATCACTCTCGATCGTCTCACGACAGCTTCCACGTTTCGCCTACCATCGTATATGCTATGCATTGAAACCTACAACTCCTTGATTTGTGTAATAATGAACCTTTTCTCATCTGCAAACTGCTCGTCATCTATAAGTGTCAGTGTTGCTCATCAGCCACGACGCTGTTTCATGTACCTTTCCGATCATTGTGGAAATCACTCAGATAAGTGATGAGTCTGTCCTTGTTTCGGTAAAGAATATCTCTAATCCCTTGCTCCTTGTGCGGATTGGCAACAAAGACCTTGAAGACGTGAAAGGCTTCGAACTGAATGTGCGCGCTCCTGTCTCGCAGCAAAGTCATCATCAGCTTCAGGTTTTCCGTGTTTTGTATGTATACAGACATGATGTTGTAGTTGATTCGATCCAATAATATCTCTCCCAATAATTTCAGGCTTTGTCGCTTCCATACATAATTGCTAGAGGTTAACAACTTTGTATATTCCTCAAAGAAACGATCATAGTGAGCTTGTAAGAATTCTGCTGCCTGACTTTTATGCAACGTCAAAAGGATCTTGAGGGTGCTAAAGGCGTCGCTTGCGATATCGAATGTAGAGTTCTCGATATATTCAAAGTAGTGCCAGATCTCCTCGTCCTGTCTGTACTCTGGTCCGCTATCTCGCGAAGTCATGATAGCTTTCGATAATTGTTCATGTTTGATGCACTCCCTCAGAATTTGTCCACTCTGCAAGGCAATCTCAGGTACGGCATAGTTTCGAGAGAGTCTGAGGATTGTGCTCTCCTTGGCGGCCAGGTGTTCCACAGTCGTGTATCGATCCGCTATCTGCCGGCGCAGTAGTCCATTGAAAAGAGACACTACGTCCTTACGAGCCTCGAATTCGATGCGGCCCATATTGACCACCAGTACAGACAGGAGGTCTGTATGATAGATCTGTTGTACCAATTGTGTAGTGTTGTCTGGATTCGGCTCATTATCTACATCTGCATCAGCATTGTCGCTGTACAAGCTTTGAGGTTCGCACCAGCATCGCCAAAGTATATCGTCTTCATTTGCTGCAAGCACCTATTGATCTCCTCCAAAGCTGTCTTCTTCTGAGACGCATTGTCCAATTTGACGAGGTTCTGGCGGCAGGTTGCAACGATTTCAGCAGGAGTCTTGCTCTTGTTCTTGGAACGAAAGAGAAAGTCCATTAGACTTGATGGTGTCTAATCGCTGTTCTCAAGACTGCTATTGAATGTGATGGATTATGTTGAGATGAAGACGAGGAGACTGCTTGTAAGGAGCAGGCTTGTACTTTTCAGGTAGATTGTTGTGTATGAAGAAGTGCACCAACAAAACTCTCAAACCTGCTTCCTGGCGCGCAAATTCGGTCGCGCACTTGTGGAAACTTCATCCGTTGCGGGGGATGGCATTGGTCGTACTCTGTCGTATTTTAGTCTAGTCTTGATGGTGGTTGACAGTCAACCTCTGCTATAGCTCAGCTCTTATACATGGATCAGTCCTACGATTGAATACATAGTCAATACATAGAGTCCCATCTGCATTCGAGTGGTCGAGGTCTATTTGTGATCGGCTGCTACTACTACAGTGATTGTTTCGTGGTGTGCAAGTTTATGCTCAGATATGGACGGCGGTCAATCTTCACCTCCTTCGTCAATCTAGTAGTCAAAAGAGATCAATCCTCATTGATACAATTGTTGCAAGACAGAGGTCTCGTCAAGACAGTCACTTCTGCACATCTAGAGACCACAGCAGAAAAGGGTCCTATTTCGCTGTACTGTGGTGTAGACCCCACCGCTCCCTCTCTACATGTAGGAAACTTACTGACGTTGATCCCCGTCTTACACTTTTACATTCGAGGCCACAACGCCTTTGCCCTGGTCGGTGGTGCAACTGGGAAAGTAGGTGATCCCGCCGGAAAGTCTGCAGAACGTGAAAAACTGGCCGCCAGGACAATCTCAGACAACGTCTCGGCACTCTCCAAACAACTCTCTCGTTTCTTTGAGAATGGCACAGCTTATGCCGCCACAAGAGGATACCGCCCCGAGACATTTGGGCAGATGAAGGTGGTCAACAATGCAACGTGGTATGCCAACCTCAACTTTATGGACTTTATGAATGACGTTGGCCGTAATGTCAGGTTGTCCTCCATGCTAGCGAGAGACTCCGTCAAGAACAGATTGTCATCGGACGCGGGCATGAGTTATGGTGAGTTTAGCTATCAATTACTACAAGCCTACGATTTCTGGAAACTGTATAGCAATCACGGCGTGACACTACAGATTGGAGGTAGCGATCAGTACGGCAACATCACCGCAGGCATCGATCTCATCACGCGGCTTTCAAGTCAAACTGATGCCGCTGCTATAGACTCTGCAAGCGCGCCGTCAAAAGCGTATGGTCTGACTGTACCGCTACTCACGACTCCTAGCGGCGAGAAATTCGGCAAGTCTGCCGGCAACGCTGTCTGGCTAGACGCACAAATGACTTCGCCCTTTGATCTCTATCAGTACTTTCTTCGCACGCCTGACTCGCATATCGGCGCCTACTTGAAGTTATTTACATTGCTACCTACAGACGAAATTGACGCCATCACGGCAAATCACAACGAGAACCCTGCCAAGCGAGTCGCGAACCGGATCCTCGCTAAAGAACTTTTGATTCTGGTTCATGGTCTTCAGGCATTCCAGAGAGTTGATGTTGCAAACAGAGTCTTGTTTCCCGCAGACTTTATTGATTCAAAGGACAACCCAGACGCAGCCAAAATCATATCGCTCTTCAAGGATGATCCATCATTCAAGCAGCTACCCATGGTGGAAGTCGTCGGCAAGCGAGTCGCGGCTGTACTTCGTGACTGTGGAGCGTTTACCTCAGCCAAAGAAGCGCAACAGATGATTCTGAATGGCGGCATACACTGTGGCAATATAAAGATATCCGACGCGAAGGACTGTGTCCAACGAGACTGGCTCCTGGACGATCAACTACTAGTCGTGCGTATTGGCAAGAACAGGTTCGTCTTTATCAATGTCGTCGATTGACTGAACCCCTGAGCTCGCTGTGCCCACTTTCACTGGACTCGCAGTCCTGGACAAGACTGGACTAGTCGTATGAGATAATGTTGGACTACCACTGGAATGACTCGAGACGCTGTCTTCTCGGAGTGCTCTTCCTCGGTGTAAGACCTGTGTCTTTTTCCACTCGAGATATTCTTGTCGCTTCTTTGCCTGTCTCGACTTGGCACGATGTCCTTTACTGGACAAATGCTCGGTCCAACCATCTTTGGTGTTTGTACTAAATTTGGGACAGACGTCACAATCAAACTTTTCCCACAAGTCTGGATTTGCGCTAAATTCCTTCTCGACTTTCGGGACCAAGAGAGAATGCAACGATGGCTCGCAGTATTGTTTGGCATCGAATGTGTCACAAGTATTGAAAGCATCGACCGCCAACAGTGCTCGATCCAAAACGTTCTCGTTCCATTTCTCTAAATCAGTGGCATCCAGTAAGACTATCTGAACATCATCGCCTGCTTGACGACATTGCAACAACAACTTGTTCCGGATCCACTTGATTTGTTTCCTGGCATATCTTCTCGTGGCGGCCTTCATTCCTTCTGTACCAGCAATTCGATCGGAATCATCCCCGGTCTGCAAGTATTGATGAAACTCCTTGTATCCTATAGCTTGATATATTCCTCTCGTGAAATCCGGCGTAGTGGTCCTTTGTGATTCGTGCATCGATTTGATTTCCTCGAATAAACCCATATCAATCATTTCTTCGATCCTGTTGTCGAGTCGAACGTCTAGGACTTCTTGATTCGACCACAACCACAAGAACAAAGTCTTGTACCTCACATTTTCAGGACCGAGGCGTCCCTTTTCCCTCTGCTGCGAGTACAACTCACTCTGCTTCAATCCCGTGTGATAGTATATCTCCAAAGACCTTCTGATCTTGCGATGATCGTTCGGATGCCAACGAGTCGCCATGATTGGATCGATCCTCTGCAAATCCTTATACAACTCTTCCGTCGTCTTGTCTAACCTCGCATCTTGACCTGTATTAAAATTATCTTCGGTACTCGGACCGTGATCAGGAAGCATGTCTCGAAACACCAAGGCAGTAGAATAATATGCCGTTCCTCCAACAACGATCGGAACCTTTTCCGAATCATGTAGCCTGTCAATCTACGTACAATCAGCGAACCGGCCTCGCTAAACAACGACTATACCATACAATGCTAGTGGCGTCTTGATCGTAGGTTCCGATGCGGTATTCTGCATCTTGATCCAAGAATCCAAGTAAATGATGAACGATCCCCTCTCTCTTATGCTCTGGATGTTTGTTGGTGATAATGTCTAATCCTTTATACACTTGCATGGAATCAGAATTGATGATTTCTCCATCGAGTCGCTTGGCCAATTCGATACCGAGCTGAGACTTGCCTACTCCAGTGGTCCCAATCACTTGAATCACCGTCTTGTCTGGCATCACAGTCCCGTAATCAGCCCGTCTCGCGAAGGTACGATGTGGTAAAGTCCTGGTGACCCTGTTTCTCTGGACGGATAAAGTGAGCTGATGACATGCTCTATATATGTTTCTGATATTTGCTAGAAATGTAATCTTGTTTACAATCTATGAAAAACTATACAAGGATAGTGTGTGTCAAACTGATCTGCACGCAGGCCTCGGTATCGAGCGAGAGTAGCAGGGAAGTTTCTGGAAGTTCTTGGTCGATGCGTTCTGAAAAAATGCTGAAATTTACTGTTCTGGATCAGTGGTCAACTGAAAGTTGATCATATCCTGGGATTCATTTTCCAAAAGCAGTTCTTAGCCACAACACTCGTCTACTTCGATCGAAAACTTGCACAAAACTACAGACTCATCCAATAGAAATTCAGAGGTGTTATTCAACATTTTTGAAGATTGTGTAGCCTCATGGTCAATAATCCGACTCTTTCTGTCCTATGGCAAATAGCAAAATTACGCGGTATACGATGCTACCTCCAAAGTTATCCAATCCTACTTGAATGTGAAGTCTCAAAACTCTGTGCAAACATACGCAAGTGCCACAGACTTATCCCGACGCAGTAACAAATCATTCTACATGTCCCCAATCCTCTTCAATCTATGAGTGTTCATGTAGATCTTCTCCTCCAGATCTCCTCCTTTGCGGTCCAGTCTAGCCAACTGTTCGTTTTGTTTTGTGACCTCGGAGTTGGTGGCCATCGCCAAACCCTTGAGCCTGCCCGTGACTGCAGCAAGTTGATCGAGGTCTTGGTCGATTTCACCCTCAATCTCATCGTCCTCCTCGTCTGCATCAAACTGGTATTTACTTCGTTCTGCAATTCCAGCGCGTTGTCTAACGGTCTGCTTGCCCATGAGCGCTGCATGGGATTTCAGATTCGCATCTGTACGTCTCTCGGACTCCTTTCTGTTTTGCTCTCGTAGATCGCGCTCATAGCGATCATCCTCAAATTGTTGCTTGACCCTCAACTCGTCCGCCTCGAGACGCTTGTTCTTGCCCCATGGCTTATTGACTTGAACCGAAAACATGGAACGGTTCAAATTCTTCAGTTCACGAGCTTTAACCTGTGCATCACGATTTGCCAAAGCGCTGAGATCTAACGACTTTTCTGCATTGGCAAGGGACTCTGATTGTTGGCCCAGTTTAGTCAATGTGCTGCGTCCACTCTCCTCGGCTTCATTTGCCATCCGTAGTGCATTTCTCACACTTCCCAAGGTCTCTTGTTTCACGAATCTAATTTCCTGCTTGATCCCTTCAATATCCTCATCTTCTTCTTCTTGTGTTTGAGCACCGTCCATTCCATTCCCGTTGCCGTAGTCGTTGTCCGCAGTGTCTCGGCCGGCATAAGCACTGGGCTCTAAACGTCGATCAGGCTGAGCACCCCTGAAAAGTTCATCCCTCTGAGCGATGGTCGTTGTTGATTGTCTTCCGAATGTATTGGGAGGCCTATGATTCGAGGCTGGCGCCCCTGAATTCGCATATGGATCATTGGCATAACTGCTGTTCGATGGACCCTTCTTCAAGTACGGATCTGGACGCTGAGCTACGGAATCACCATCTGCGTATGGATCTTGGTACGCTGGCAGCTGAGTATCTCTTGACGCTGTCGACTCACTCGATGGTCGTCGTTGTGATGTGTTGGCACGTCCGCCAAACAACGCGTTTCGATCTGCGTCCTCTGAATTGCCCTTTGAACTTTTACCTTTCAGAAACTTCTTCATGTTCAAGATAAGATGCAATACCTGCAGTATCAACACACGCCAGACTTCAATGTCGATGCTCGATATGTGATTGTCATATGCATACAGTAGGAGATGGTGAGTATCGCTCAGAGAGGACACACACGTCGCAAGTTGTGTAGGCGTGTAAGCGCGGCACACGTTGTGGGGAGCGGCTGAACGTCCGCATCGGGTCAGGGAGTCGAATATACCGTAAAAATGGTAGCCAATTCACAATCGATCACTTCAAAATTCCTATAAAGAAGTATCAATGGCAACCCAGTAATACTGTTGTGTATGCTCAACATGAATCGCTATGATTATTCGCTCATGCTATGCTGATGCTTCGTTCCTGCTCCATAGGTCGTGCAAAGTTGAATCTAATCCGCTCGATCTACCTGCACAATCACATCGGCCAAGTTGGGGACGCCGTCCTGCAGCTTCCGTTGTACCTTTTGACGCACCAAATCAGTGTCACCATCAATCCCAGCTCGTATGGTTAGTATACCATGCATTTGTTGTTGCCCATCGAGCCAGAACCGAATGAAAGGTATGCCACTTACGCCGCCAATCAGACTGACCTCTCCAAGCACTTCTTTCAATGTGTATTCTTGGTCGTTGTGAAGCGTGAGTAACAGATCCCCAAACGAAGACTTGAGGAGTGGTATGACAGACAAGAAAATCAGTACCGCAATAAATATGGATGCTAGAGGGTCAAAGCCAGTCCATCCAAACCATCTGATCATTAGTGTGGATACGATTACGCCGCCACTGCCAAGCGTGTCTGCAAGAATATGTAGGAAGATTCCTTCCATATTGTGGGAATGATCGTGTCCATCTGTGACGATTAGCAGGAGAAGCATAACGATTGGAAGCAACTGACGGGTATGAGGATGGACATGATTGTGACTAGTGTTATGGTCATGGGTATGACCAGCGTTTAAATCGTATGATGAAGTCCTAGTATGAGTTGTGTGTTTGTGCTCATGAACCTTATGCTCATGGTCCTTTGTATGTGAATGGCCTTTATCGTGATTGTGGCTGTGGCTGTGGTTGTGATTATGATTATAATTGTGGTTGTGGTTGTGGTTGTGGTTATG
Organism: Taphrina confusa; assembly: GCA_005281535.1. Lineage (NCBI taxonomy): Eukaryota > Fungi > Ascomycota > Taphrinomycetes > Taphrinales > Taphrinaceae > Taphrina > Taphrina confusa. The sequence goes on along the minus strand of RHGJ01000002.1, from coordinate 710,313 downwards.
GTTATGGTGTGAATGATCCTCGTGTTGATCGAGGTAAATATTGCTGGTAGAGTGGTGTGCGCCCGTATCCAATGGCGAATCTGCTAGTGGCATGATAGATTGCGAGCTGGAGCTATGATCCGCTTCGACCTCGCTCACGTCTGGCAAATTCGAATGTAGGGCGAATTTAAAGGGCGAGCCTGGACGTCGTACTGGACTATGTGAACGATAAGGAGATGTGCTTCGATTCTTGCTAGCCCGAGGCACTGCAAGGACGTTCTCGTCAATGTCCCGCAGTGATTTCTCATAGGAAAGCGCGACAGGAGAGTCATGCCCAGGTGCGATTCCCGGAAAGTCCAGAAAATCTGGCAGTGGTGACCGCAGGCCCGTGGCTTGACTCAAATAATCACTTTGTTTAGGTTGTGGAGTATGTATATTAGGCAGGGCGTTGCTCTTCGAATCGTGTTCATGACTGTGTTCGTGGCTGTGAGAATGCGAATGCCCATGATGGTGATGATGACCGTGATTAAAAGCAAAGATGCCAACCAAGTTCACGCAAAGTCCTAATGTAGAGATGAGCAGTAATTGGTCTGTCTTCATATCTGGCGGCTCCAAAAGTCGCTCAAAAGCTTCTATCATGATTGAAACAGAAATAAGCACTAGGAAGATTCCATTTGCGAATCCAGATATGATTTCCACTTTCGCAAAGCCAAATGGATGTTTTTGTGATGCCGGCCACTTGGACATAACGGCTGCGACTAAACCGACTCCGAGTGCTAGGCAGTCGAAGAACATATGAATGCTGTCAGATATGAGTCCCAGAGAATTCGTCCATATTCCATATAGCATCTGAACAACCATGAAGGACAAATTGAGCAAGAGAAAGTAGAAAATGTCTCTCGATTCCTTAGCTGCCATGATTTCAGTAACATAGTATGTGGCATGATTCCACGACTTTTGTCTGGGTAGCGAGACATTTGCGGCGGTTTGTGCAGAGCTTGCAACCCCTATGGTACGAATGCTGAAAAGTAATATCATGTAGACCCCACCGAAACTGGTACATTGAAGCCAGCCGATACTCTTGACGATGCTGATGCTGCCGAGTAGGCAAAAGCTTATGACTGTGGGCCAAGCAAACGTCAGAGCTGTCGAGATCGCCTTCGGCTGCGTAGGATGCCATGTATTTGAAGCCACAAGCAACAGAACCGCTAGGACATCTGGAATTGCTATCGGAATTGTGCGTAACAAAGCGCATCCAGATAGCCCACAGACAAGTACGACCAGGCCACTCCAGAATGATAGGTCTCCCGAGTGGTACTGCATACTCTGTAGCAGGCTGGTAGTGCCGACAGTCACAAGCAGTGAGGCATAGCCCAAAACTATACTATAGATCGAAGAGTGCCCAAGATAGATATAGTCTGTAACTCCACAGACCAGAAGTGCACCGCCCACAAGCGTTCCTATTTGATTCGATCTCATGAAACCACCACGTCGGGCTCGTTGAAGTCCTTCGATCGGTAAAAGCAGCGCGACCGATCTTGCAGGGCCAAGATGCTCCATGACGCCGAACTTTGAGAGGGTACATATGACGCCGAGCAAGATCGGAAACCCTTCTTTATATGTAACTCGTCGCAGTAATGGAGGCGAGTCCTCCCGTGGTTGTTTATCCCCTTTCAGGGGATAGTACTGCTTTTGTATGGCACTGCAGCATAAGAAGCTGCCAGCACACAAGACGCCTCTGAGCGATAACCAAGCAGTCCCATTGTCCGAGCGAGTCTGCTGATACTGATACACCGCAATCGCAAAGGCCGCATGTGTCGCTATACTGGCTGTCAAAACATACTTCTGGTCCGTCCTGTCAAAGTCAATCTTGAAATCAATTACAATAAGTCATGTACCATACTCTGTCAACTTGAGAGCTGTAGGCCTCCGCCTGGCACTGGGTCTACTCATTGCATCGCGACAAAGGCTTGAATAGTGTATAGTTCATAACAATTGAGATGCCTTTTGAATTGATACAAAACACCACTGTGGTTATTGACCGGGAGAGATTTCCTGAAATGGATTGCTTTGACGCAAATTCGAAAAGTCGCAAAATCGAAAAGTTGTATTTTATGGTTGACCCATCTCAAGTGGAGAGAACGTCAGTGGCTCAACCCATGAATGTCCTTGTTACTACCAAGGGTTCTACATATATATTGATGAGCTAAATCGACACAGACTTTTACTGTGCCTTTGCTAAAGAAATTTCCTGTCATGTCTACTTGACGAGATGCTTTACTATCTTTTGGCGGCATGCCTGATATATATCATCACACTAGCTTACTTCTTCACCCCATCACCTTATCTGGATGGCTCCAAATTCGCCAAGAAGAACCAAACTGTAGCGATATTAGTGCTCGGAGACATTGGCAGGAGTCCCCGAATGCTATACCACGCTGCTTCTTTGGCCAAGGTCGGCTTCAAGGTGCAGATCATCGGTTACAAAGGCACGCAACCACATCAAGATGTACTGCAGAATCCCAACATACAGTATCAATTCGTACCTGAAGTGCCAGTAGCCATCACACAAAAGCCAGCATGGCTCTTTCCGATACTGGGACCCGTAAAAGTGCTACATCAGATATTCTTCCTCTGCATCATCATGGGCTACGCTATAGACCCACCAGCATACATCCTTCTACAGAATCCGCCATCAATACCGATATTAATGCTCGGTCGCTTCTTCTCCTGGCTTCGTAACTCCCGTCTCGTCATTGACTGGCATAACTTTGGATACACGATATTAGGCTTAAAATTGGGTACAAATCATCCCTTGGTCACCATCTCAAAGATCTACGAACGCATAGCCGGTAAAAGTGCCTATGCACACCTGACTGTGACTGATAGCATGAACAACTTTTTGCAGGAGCAATTTGGCGTCACAAACACCATCAGAACGCTTCATGACCGTCCCTCTGCACAATTCCAGATCCTCAACCCACAAGAACGGCTAGCATTCCTCAAGAATTGCCATGCTACGAAAGACTTTGATGCCTCCAAGGACAAACTAGTGGTCTCGAGTACGAGTTGGACATTAGACGAGGACTTTCAAATCTTTCTTGATGCCTTGGTAAGCTATGACTCGGGACCATCCAGTAAACCTCACCTCTTGGTCGTCATCACTGGCAAAGGTCCTCTACTAGACCACTACACCAAAATAATCGCCGCTCTTTCCCTCAAATCAGTCACCATCCGTTGTTGCTGGCTCGCGGCCGAAGACTACCCCAAGATACTGGCTTCCGCAGATCTAGGAGTTTGTCTACACACTTCTAGTTCAGGACTCGATTTACCCATGAAAGTAGTAGACATGTTTGGCTGTGGCCTGCCAGTCCTGGCGATACAGTACCCATGTATCCACGAATTGGTCATCGAAGGGCTCAATGGACGCACCTTTTCCGATAGTGAAGACCTTGCCCAGTGTTTACTCGGTCTCTTCAGTGAGGAAGAAGGGAAAGAGCACTTGAGAGTCTTGGCAGATGGTGCCAGAAGGGAAGGTGAGAGGCGGTGGGAGGATGAATGGAATTCTATAGCGAGTCCTATATTCAAGAAACGAGAATGATTGATCGCGCTGATGATACTAGCTCCGAGACATGACGAGCACATTCTCAGTCCTAGATCATGCTAAAACTTGAATATATAGAATTGTATGACTTGTAGCCAGTGTAAGTTTATCACATGATACATCGAAAGATTGGATCCTTACTCAGAATTCCTTTTATGTGACAACCTTTCATCATTCGCTTCTGTGTAGTTTTCTTCAAGGATGGCTGATTGTGCTTTTCTCAGGTGACATGTAGGGCAGATCACAACCATAAGATGATTGATTTGCAGAAGTGCTAACAACTCAATTTAAAGCGAATTGAGACGATGCCCATCAAAACAAAGAGCACAAACGGAAAGACACACAAATCAAATGAAGAAGTGAGATATGCTATGGATGCATTTGTATATAATTGGGTCGTTATGACATTATAGTGAAAAGAGTTTAGATTCCCTCCTTGTTGGCCTTGGCCGATGCATCGTGCTTGCTCTCGTCCATCTTGTTTGAGGCGGCTGACAGACCTCCAGAAATTCGGTCAGAGATGGAGTCCTTTCCGGCAACGTTGCCCTTGGCCTGCTCCTTGTTGGCTTCCTTCTGAGCCTCGGCAGACTAGAAGAGTCAGTCTACTGAAAACAATGTATATCAATCACCAAAACTTACGGTTCCCTGGATTGACTCGGAGACGTAGTTAACAGCGTTGGTAGCGCTGTTGGCGAGTGAGTTGAGGATACCCTCGTTTGGCTTATCGGCGTTTGGAACAGACATGTTTGATTTGAGTTACTTGGTAGTGATTACTTTGTAAGTTGAGGAAAGAAGAATTGGTTGTGCGAGGGCGGGGGTGTTTATAAACCGTCGGTGGAGTGGCCTTGCTGGCCTCTGTTGTCCGTGGGAGAGTTCATCTGCCCTCTGACGCGTTTGGTTGTGATTGCACGTGAAGCTACGGCTGTGACGTCATACGTTGTTGTTTCCTGACAATGAGGATCCAGCTCCTGCGCCACAACACGGATCACCTCCTGTTGCCCCTCCTCTGGGTCGAACTTCAAGCAGTCTGGCCAGCTGTCTGTAGAACACTCTGGAACGATTGAGCTTGCTGCAGTCCTCCTATCACTAAAGACTGGATCATCACTAAAGACTGAATCAGATTTTCGTCGTGAAACGTGCTGGTTGCATGGATTTGGCACATATGTTGGCTGTACTGCAAGCTGTGACAGTGTGACATCGAAGTATAGCTACACTTTGGCCCTACCGTAATTAGTAGCCTGGCACACACACATGCAGCACAAACCTCTCTGCCACTCATAAGAGACACGTAAGAGCAGTACTCGGAGTGATCATTCATGTTTGTCATGTCTATCAGTTTGTGCTAGTAGTCGTGATAGAGTATACGATTGGATATCACCTAGCCATTGAGCACAAAACACAACTACCTCTTTATTGTCAATACTTGTGATTTGACATGTGATGTTGACAAGCTGAGCCACATACCGCACCTGAAGGCGCTCGCTCGCTCGCTCGCTCGATCATCATCATCAATGCGAGCCCAGACAACAAAGACATAGAAAGCATTCACAATCGGCAGCGACCATCGAGATTTTGCATTGAACAAGAACAGTTGAAATCGATTGTCAAATGGCAAATGGAATAAACTCGTACCGGAAGGTACTTTCTGTTGCTCGACAGCCTGGTCGCAAGCTAGACAGCTATGAAGTGGTTGCTTTCTGACTGCTGCTGCTGCTGCTGCTGCTCTGAACCGGAAGTTCTGGGGCAACGCCTGCTTGCGAGCACCTTTGTGTGACTGATACATGAAGTGTGCATCACTGCGATTTGTACCATCTAGATCAATTCAATTGTCGGTCTGCAGCCCTAATCTAAGAGCACCAACAATCCGCTTGTCCAAGCATAGCGAATTACGACTCGACAGTCCTTGCACCACAGACCTGTAACTCAATTACAAATCGATGTGGACAAGGCAGGAATCTGTCGAGATCAACTAGAAATGGGCATGATTGAGTATACAATAAACGGTCGCTGAAGTGCAGCAGTATTGTGCAATTCGAGCTCGTCTTCGGCAGTCTGGGTACAACGATCGGTCACGATACGTGGCGTCAAGTTCCTTCCTTCCGTGAAATTGTGATTGGTTCGCCACAAATAGTCGAGATAAGAGCCGAGATTACTCCGTGGCTGTCCACTTCACTGTGAAGGATCTTCCCACAACACGCGAGAGCTCAATCACCACGAAGGTTGGCCACCTCCTCCCATAGTTAACTCCGAGATTCATCGCTCGCGGGATACTGGGAGAATTTGGATGTCCCAAATTGGCAATTGTTCGGGTCGTTGCCACAAAAACCGTGGGGCTTCCTGATTCGATCAACCTTAATCAATCAGTACGACAACGACGGCCTTCTGCGATGTGCAGATCAGTTCATATCATCTTGAGATACAGGATGCACACGCTTGTCTCACTACATTACTGTTGTAGGGTGCAAGCAAGTGCTTGACGTGATCATCATCGCCACCAATCGGTGAGAAGTTTGTCGATATGGTATCAGTGCAACGTGTAGAGCATGATCCATTTACTGGTCTTATCGACTTTTGTTCTTCGGCTGTGGATGGAGAGATTGTATCATTCTCGGACCAGTATTTTGCGGACGCAATCAATCTATTGAATCCTGCACCGCCCATCCGTCGTACTGGATACTACGTGCCCACTGGGGCGTGGTTCGATGGTTGGGAAACGAGACGACATAACAAGCAAGAAACAGACTGGGTCATTATCAAACTCGGCGTGACCGGGCAAGCCTTTGGTTGTGAGGTAGACACCGCATTTTTCAACGGCAATGAAGCTCCAGCTATATCACTGGATGTATGCATCGTCCCGGAAGGACAGGACATCACAACCGCAGCATGGGAAGAATTGGTGCCAAAGACACCTTGTGGACCTAGTCAGAGACACTTCTTCAAATTCTCGCAACCAACGAGTAAGTTGTACACTCACGTTCGCTTGCATCAACATCCGGATGGAGGGATAGCAAGATTTCGTCTGTTTGGCACAGTCATCCCTAGATTCCCTGAAGATAAGAGCACAAAACTGGACTTGTGCTCAGTGAAGAACGGAGCGGTGGCAGAGTCATGTTCAGATCAGCATTTCGGACGAAAGGAGAATCTACTTCTACCAGGACGTGGAAAGGACATGGGAGATGGTTGGGAGACAGCCCGCTCCAGAGCTCCTGGTCATAATGACTGGACAATAGTAAGACTAGGAACGCCCACTCTGCCCGAGGAGATTGTGGTAGACACTGCTTACTTTCGCGGCAACTTTCCACAACGAGCTGAGGTATATGGAGCTACGATACCTGCAGGTGTGGCCTCTACGACTCATTTGTCTTGGACGCTGCTTGCTGGGAGTGAAATGACTGCTGATGCAGAACATACCTTGAATGTTCCTTCAGGGACTTGTTCGGAACCCATCACGCACGTCAAGTTGGTCATCTATCCTGATGGGGGTGTAAAGCGTTTGAGAGTGTTTGGTCGGCGTCTGTAGTGTGGTCTATCATACATACGCATGACAATCACAACATTCAAAACCCATGAGCAAACATTAGCAGAAGATGAGGTACCTTGACTGGAAACCATTCATCCGCTACATGTCTCGACATCGTCAACTTTATCCCATGAAAGATTGAAATTCACATTTAATCGTTGGAAGTCGACATTAGGCACAAACACACCAGAAAAAACACAGCAGCAACAACTGTAATGGCGTTATTCTTTACTCATAAAACCTCTACCTATAAACGAAAACTCCCTGCATACATATAGTATCTGCTTGGCGAAACGCGTAATTTAGAAGTGGTATAGTTACTAGATTATTATGAACTGTTCGATTCTCGTTGCACCAGAATTGAGTCTCATCGTATTCGGACCGAAGCCTTCCAATCACGTCGCGAATTTGTGTGTACGCGCATCATTCATTACAATACGCCGGTATACATTAATTGCACTGCAAGATTTGGACGACACTCTTCTGAATACTTGGACTGCGAATGGCGCATGCAATGACTGTCAATTTGAAGTTCTGTCAACTACAATGTATTGCTTCTCGGTAATCAGGAACGCATAAACCATCGCCCGAAGGTGGTTCAAAATATACTGCGAATGATTATCAGGCGTAATCAATTTGCATCGGCATACACCAAAATCAGGCAGTCGTCCCTATCAGGTACATGTGCGGTGCTTATACTGGTCGCTTTAGATGTGGATGCCCTGTGTGCCTCGAAAATGTTGGCTAGTCTACTCAAATCTGATTTTGTACCATACCAAATTCGACCGATCGCAGGTTGGAGCGACCTCGAGAAAGTGAACACGAATTTGGTCCATGACAATGAAGAGGTAATTGTCTTCAAGATGGGCTCTTGACACGACTGATCTCTATAGTTGCGCTTCATCGTTATGCTCAATTTCGGTGCTCATTTTGACCCTCTACAGTATCTCGAGGTGGACGAGTCTGTCAAGATATACATCATCGACTCACACAAGCCAGTGTTATTGGAGAATTGCTATATGGACTCGAATGTTCTCGTTTGGGACGATGGTGATATCGAACGCCAAAGTGACATTCAGAAAGCCTTCTATGACTGGCATGAAGAGGATCGACGGCGCAGAGAGCTTGAGGATAATGACGATGCTGATGATGTCTCGGATGTCATTGACGGCACTGACGATGAGACGGATGGTGACGATGGAGATGAAGAAGCAAATTCACGTGGTCAAGACGAAATCATTGACAACACTGAACATGACCCGAATCCGATCGTGAATAGAAAACGCAGGAGCAGGAGTGGTAGTGATTTGTCAAGCAGCAGTAGTACACGACACAGTGATGATGATGACGACGACGACTCGGATCATTCCAGTGAAGGCCCAAGGCAAAGGCGCAAAACTGGTTCATATTCTCATGTACAGCCTTCACCACGCAAAGAGGCTGGAATCGTCCCTGACACGAGCCATAAGGTAGCAGAAACGAACCGACGCAAATCATATGAAAGAAATGGGGCAATCCTGTCAGAGTATTATGATCGTGGCGAGTGGTACGGAGAATCAGTTGCTGGTTTGATCTACGCTGTCGCATCGGATCTAGGTCGTGAGGACAATGAATTGTTATGGCTCTCCATCGTGGGTCTAACCTCATTAACAATTCACAATAGGATGAATCAAGACAGCTATTCGTTGTTTTATTCAGTTTTCAAGGATGAGGTTGTTCGGCTCAATCCACCTCCCTTAATTAAGGCTGGGATATCTAGAGTGAACGGCAGGAATTCCACTGATTTAGCAATCAGAGCCGAATCTGAATACAAATTTATGCTCTTTCGCCATTGGAGTTTATACGATGCAATGTTGCATTCGCCTTACTTAGGTGCCAAAATGAAGATCTATAGCGAACCAGGGAAGAAACAATTACACAAGCTCTTTGCCAAAATGGGCTTCAGCTTGGCTCAATGTCGACAAATCTATACACATATGGATATGGACTTGAAGCGCAAACTACGGGAGAAGCTGGAGAAATTCGCTCCTGCCTACGGTCTAGATGAATTGATGCTCAAGTCCTTTGTACGTCCATATGGCTTCAAGTGCACTCTTTCAGCAAGCGACACGGCCTATGCATTGACATCCTTGCTCGAGACTGGCCGTAAAGGTTTGGTGCAGCGCTCGAAGCACGGAAACGATGACGAATTCACACAATCCGACACCGAAACAATCACAGAGACAATTCGAGACGAATGGCTTCAAAATTTCAATGATGCCTTTGACGCACTAGACAATGTCGACCTTCTCCAGAAAGCGATCCCGGTGAGCATGGCTCTACAGCAAGCAATCATCAGGACGGGTACAGCACTGATAGACAAGAGAGAGATTCGCAGTCTGCGCAGTTTCCGAATGTCGGTCGTCAAGGAAGGCCCGGACGTGGCCATCTTTACGCATCCGTTGACACTACAGAAATTGGCGACGTGGTTGTCGGAAGCAATCAACGAATTGGAGCGAGAAAAGGGCAAGACGAAGCATCTCCCGTTTGTCATTGCAGCATTGGACCAGCGAACGGATCGGTACTTGGTTCTCGGCACGAGCGTCACAAACACATTTCCAGATTCTCATGCGGGCGGCGGTGGCGGCGGCGGTGCGGACGAGCGAGAGAGAGTCAATAGGAATAAATTTGGGAATGCTTTCCAGGAACTGAGTCATGCGCATCAAGCTCGGTTCCGGCTCGACTCTTTCGACGCGAGCGTGGTGGAGTGTAATAAAGCCGACTTGGGACAATTGTTGGAGACGTTGAGTTTACAGACACTTCAGTGACTTTTTTTTTTGTATCATATATACACATGTGGGCCAGCGCATAAAAATCTCATTATAGGCGTTTTGGATCGGCATCATAGGTGAACTTTTGAGTTTTGTTTGTGCATAGCGTAGTATATACACACACTATTTCAATATATACAATTTTTCGAGACGACATTATTACTTGACTACGTTGACGAATAGTTTTCGAGAAACAGTGACGCTCTCGAGTTGATCGAGTGGTGCGATGGATGCTTGAAATTGGTATTGTCCAGCCAACAATCCAACCACCGCAACTCTCTCCGTCGTGATGCGTGTCCCGGCCTCGATGGTGAGCGGGTACTGCGATGCACCAATGACGAATAACGACATTGATACGTCAGGTACCAATTCATGAGCGATCGTGATGCGCAACAAGACTCGCACGGCCTCTCTCCCACGATTCCTCAACTCGACAATGACGTCTTCCTTCTTGCCTATCGTCACCGCGTTCCAGGAACCAGTCTTGCAGGAGATGGAGAGGGGCGGTAAGAGGTACTTTTCCATCATTCGTCTAGTCATTACGATACTCCTCTCCTCTAATCGTCCGTTACGTTGATGTAGGTGATTTAGAGCGTACGTCATCTTTAATCGTGCAAGTAAAGATTCTCTAGCCCAGAATAATTCTCTATTACTCATTTCCAGCGCCGGCGTCGTCGATGAGACGATGAATTGACGATTACTCAACGATGGGATCGGTGTAGACGATTGCTCGCGACTCAGAATCGTCCGTTTCACGGGAATCAGCAGCCGTCGTTGAGATTGTCCCGGCAGATCCTCATCCTTTGCGAAAACATCCTCTTCATTCTCGAAGCGAATGTGTAATTTTATTGTATGGTTGAATGAATTACGAACATCGAGAATCATGACGCTGTACTCGTCCTCGTGTGAGATTGTCGAAAAGAGTGCACGGAACTGGTCGTTGACTCCTTCATGAGCCACATCTGTCGTCAGTGGTTGTGCCAATGTCACAATATCACAGTGGACTATACTCAGAGCTTGTTGCAAGTTGAATTTGACTGGTATACGCAATTGCCGAGTGTAAAACTCCTCTGCTGACTCTGGCCTCGAGACTTTTTCTTCCTTGTCTTGAGCTGTAGACACATTTCCATAGGTTATTATAATATCTGCAGTGGTCATACCTTTACGGCCATAGACGTCAAAGTGAAAGCTTGTTGTTGAATTTGGTTGAACATTGGTTGCTTGTTGTCCTTGGGTATATGTCAGAGCTTTTCTATGGTACAAAATCGTTTCAAGATCGTGTATTTCTGAAGGGTCTTTAGCTTTAGAATTGATTGCTTGCATCAGACTTTCCGTGGACGAGTCAGAAAAGGAGAATGCCAAGAATGTAACTGCAATAACGCTTGTATTCTCTAGTGCTACGTGCACGGTTGAAAGCTCTCCCTCGAGCAGACCAATTGTCAGGAGAGGAGATGGTTTGTTTGGCCGATGTAATAATGTTGGTACTGCAGGCAGAACCGTGACCATCACAACCCTGGGTTTGGCCAGACCGATGTTTGGTTCCTTTGCAAGTGCTTCCGAATTCCTAGCGTACACACCTGTTCGCTTGAGCCTTCCTATGCCACCGCGCATTACGTGCCAGCCATCTACTTCTTGCTTTGTTGGTGTATCCAATATCTCAAATCGGCGAGAACGGCAGCCTGATATACGCACCTGACAACCCAGCAATGTTAGCTGTCCAGGATCCTCAGCTATGCAAGTGATCGTGGTGGTCGTTATGGACTTTGCTTTCAAGTACGCTGAGCTTTGTGTGGTGCGTATTCTGGGACCTTCAGCGACGAGATCTATCTCCAGAGCTTCGATGTCAAATGCAAACGGATTTTGCAGTGTTACAACGATATCTGAAGGCTGATCTTGAACCAATGTCAGTCGTTGATCTGCGGCCTTCTTTACGTCATATGGATTATATAGGAAGGGCAATTTCTTCTGCAAGCCGTCCCGATTTGCCACAAGCTCTTCCTTAAGTCTTTTGGTAGGCAGATTGTGAAGCTCGCTTTTCAGAACTACGTCGCGAATAAGGTATGAATCCCAGTAATCAATATCAAGATTGGTGATGCCCGAGCGACGAGCAGCCACAAGTATTCTAGGAATATTGGCAACAAGTCTAACCTGCTCGTCTTGAGTCAAATTCGCTGCGCGGAATGCCAAACTCCTGGCACTGAATCGTAATACGCCGCAAAAGTCTGGAATTGCCTCACAAATCGAGATGCAGTCATTCATGATGACATTTCTCAAATATGGCCAACCATAGTTTCCAAGGATTACTTCCTCCAGATCAGTCTCATCAGAATAAGCTGGAATACCATAGGCCCGTGCTATATCTTCCAGAAGCGAAGTGAGAGAGTCTGCATCCTGATTTGTCTTCATCAGCACTTCCTTGGCGAAATTGTTGTTGTGGTTCTCGGATAATGCCAAGGAAGCGGCAGGGTGTATACCCAGACCTGCAGCGCCCGTCACACGAGCCTGAACTAAAGCTGGTATGAGTGCCAGCACAACTTCACGCAGAAATAGAGCTCTACGACGGAGAAAGCCGATAGTGCCCAGAACCGTTGCAAGTCCTGAATAAATGTGCAATTTGTCCGGCAAGGAAAGTGAAGTGATGGGACCTTGATATGCTCGCATGGCCCAAGCTGCGATTTCCGCTCTTGGAGGATATGATGCAAAAGAATTCCCTGCCAGACTGACCGCTCTGCCGTATACTAGATCATCCAGTGCAGCGCGCGAAAGTCCGCCAGCTGAGTGGACACAGGCCAGGAAGTTCGACAAGCGCAGACTCGTTTCCGCTAGAACAAAAGCTGGCACCTGGTCGCTCTGGGTGGTGGTCGATTTCTGGTATAAGCCGAGAATACCAGAGTATAATTCGGGTAGGAAATCTACAAGATCTGTTTCCTCTTTGTTACTGGATGTAGAATGTCTCTCAGACTTCCTGTAGCTGATAGTCCCTGAGGAATTTTGTGCAATTTGTGGTACTTGGAATGCGATATCAAGAAATTTGAGCAATACTAGACAGATACCAATTCCGTCGAGAGCAGCGCCTTGCCATAGGTAGTCATTGTTTGCCCGAGCTATTGCGGCAGCTTCAGTGTACATCTTCAGTGCGTCGTTGCAGAACCCACAGATAAGTAAGAGATCCGCACACAGTTTAGCGGCTCGACCATTACTAAGGACTTTGGCTCGATCTCCAGAAGTGAGAATACCCTGACCAAGGTTGCTCCGAGCGGGACGCTCGGCTCCTGGTGGTGGACTTGCAGCGGGTGTAGTTTGTGCATCTTGGAGAGCGAAAGATGACATTCTCTGTGGTTGTGGTCGAATAAAGTCACTCGCAGGATCGTATGGACTCGAAATGTCACTGCGTTCCCGTGTAGCGATATATAAATTATTCATCCTTGCAAAGAGTGCGGATGTAAAGTCAGCCAAAGCATCTCGTAACGTGGATAATTGTGTACTCATTGTCTCATAATTGTCGAGATGTTGCGAGCCGGGTGGCCAAAGTTCCTGACTTTCAGGTCTTGAGCCAATTACGAATGGTTGAACAAGGACAGCGAATGGAGCTGACTTCTTAATGTGTCTGATTTGATCGAGAATCTCATGTTCTTGATGTGTCTCATCTCCGTCTGCAATCAGTATCACCTAACATATCAATGAGTGTTTTTGAGTGTATTGGCAAGGACTCTACTGCAAAAATTCTGCGAAAGTACTCGAAAGATTCAAGATGACTGTGTTCGCGATCGAGGTCAGACACAATGTCCAGAAGTACGCGACCATTAGGGGTGGTGCGTGGATTGAAATAATCTGACCATGTTAGGACGTAATCACACAACTTGGCTTCAGACGTCTCACTGTATTCGTCAACTTCCTCTCGTGAGACAGCAACGTCCTCAAGCCTGACATTATTGAGCCTATGGAACAATTGCGAGAAGTCTCGGAATCTTGATCGCTTGATGGGCCCCAACGGAGATAGCAGGATTTTAAGTCGTGCATGGGACATGTAGGATAATGGGTCCAGCTTCACAGACATATTATTCGACATGATTGACTCGTTAGCGAGGCTTGTTACACAGAAATCAAGAATGACTCATTGTTAAATCGATATGTCTTATGTCATGATTCGTATCAATCGCGACAGCGCTAGAAGTTGCTAGGCTTATGTTGTATGCATTCGACCTGGAAAGCAGAAAATATGAGATCGAGTGGGAAATACATTTCGCAGGCTCCCTACGATGTACTGAAGAGCCTAAGTGTTAAGAGATTGGTGTAGCTGAACCTTCCGGAAATTGTGTACTTCATTATAAGTGATCTGATGCTATGCTGATGGTTTGAGGTGTTGGTAATAACACACATTCTATTCTTGAATAGACATACTCGTACCGGTACGGCATGTAGCAAAAGATACAGGTCGGCTCCACAAAATCGTGCCGCTCTATCAAAGCAAGCACCTGCAGTGCACAATCATTCTTTTGACCGTTAACACTGCAGTCATCCTCAGGGGGACACATTACGCGTACAACGAGTGGATATGGTATCCATGACTATAGGACAGCGTGTGTTAATCATTTGCAGGCGACCACAAGTCGGTGAGAAAGCAAACAGGAGAAGGCTGCACCCATCAGCTGCAGACAATAGGTGGGGCAACAGCCAAGTGTTGTGTAACCTCAATTGAGTTTTGCTTTCTAAATCATGGTTATATGAGTCAAGCAGGGAGGCGACTCATTAAAATAGCTAGGACAGTGCCCAGCAAGCAGTCAGGAGTGCGATTCAAGGTCTCACGGACTTGGTAATGGCCCGCGTATTCCCTGCACAATGTCTTCCAGGGTACGCGGAGCTTTATGCTTAAATAATCCTTGAATATGTACACACCGCTTTCCTCAGCTTCTGAAGACTTGTGCCAACAAATATATGCTGAAATGAAACGACAATCACAGGATATCGCGTCGAACGAGTCTCTACAAGTCGATGTACCCCTTCTCCAGGGCATCACGTACTGGGCCCATGACGGCACGTGAAAAGTGCGAGTTGCCCTCCAGCACGAGTTGCAGCGTCAGACCGTGGGCCAACTTGCTCGGAACACTCTCTGTAAGATCTTTGATGTTACCAGACGCTATTCCAGCACGTAGAGTGGAGTGGTAGACGTGCAGAAGGTAAGTCTCGCTGAGATCAAGACCAAACGGACCGTCCAGTCGCCAGTCGGCATAGCGTGGAGGTGGGACCGTCTCTATCCAAGCATCATAGTCAAAGTCGAGCAAATCGCCATGGTCCTGTGGCAGAGCACTCAAATCTTCTGTACGTATGGAGTAGAGCATCCCGGGCCCATACCACGAATTCGGATCCCAAGATATTGGATAGAGAGATTTATCGGAGAGTATAAGCACTTCGTATGGCACTCGAGCAAGTGTCTGCTTCAATGTATGTAAGAGACTGGTGGCATGAAAGGCATATAGATTGGGATCGAAGGCTTCGTCCATGAGACTGCGATATGCCTTTGTCATGTGGTTCTTGCCAACATTACCTCCGGCAGCGGACATGATGACTCCGCACTGAATCTCCCAATCTCGAGCAATAATATTTCGGAAGCCCGAGCGTCGCAGGGGTGTGATATCCCTCAAAGTCACCACATCGAGATCCATGACCGTGCCGCCGTACTCGTACAGAATATCTGCACGGACGAAATCTGCCCAATTCGCCAGGTTCTCCAGGACCTTGCCCAACGGAGTCGGCGAGTATTGCTTCTCGATGCGAACAAACTTGAGGTTCTTGACTCCTCGGACTACAGCCTGCGTCCAGTATTCGAGATATTCGGGGTCCTTGACTTCGGTTGAATCTGCATAAATATCATCGCTGAACCGGGGAGGTTCGAGTCCCGATAGAGTCTTCGCTCGCTTGATCATTTCATCCGAGGTGTCGGTGTGCAACCAAATCTCGGCGTCCGGCATGTGGTAGCTCGCGGAATACATCGAAATAAAGGCTAGAAAATTGAGTTTGATGGGCGAGTTGGGCGTGTGCGATCCGATGATGAAGTGAACGACATTTGGAATCTCATCGGCTCTATTGTCGTTCTTTGAGTTGGCGACGCCGCGACCGCCTGATGGCAGGTAGTTTTCGAGCTGCGAGACGCTCCCTGTAAAGTCGAGTGTCGTGACCCCGTAGAGAACGAGGACGAAGGAAAAGACTATAGCCGCAACGACGATCGATCGGTGGTAGGCCAAGGACGGAGCCATTAGAGCGAGTCGATATCGGTGTCACTCCAAGTATTAGTGGAACCTGGTAAAAACCTGATGGCCGTAGAGAAAGAGGAGAGCTTTCGAGTTTCCAAGGCAGGCAGATGAAGCACCCAATGCTGGTGAGAATTGCAATCACCAAAGATCACAACTCCGGAAAAGAAAAATTGGACAGACACTGGAAACGTCGGGAAATATTGAAAGAGACAAGGGGAATCAGGGTGATGGCCACAATTCGGGCGCCAGGGGAACGGATGAGAGAGCAGGACGGAGCGACGGGGCAGCTTAAGGGAACTCTCCCATCCATGCGAAGATGCCATTACAAAGGTACAAGGAGCCATCGATGCACCGACGGATGCGCCCTGCAGTGGACCGTACTGAAAGTGCGTAAGAGGGGGGACTGAGACTGCAAGGGCGTAGACTTTGCCCGAACGAATAGACGTGATTGAGCGAAAAACCCATCTGGCTCATAGGCGAAGGCTGAAGTGTGGTTTTGGGTGTCTCTGCTGATTGGGTGACATGAGCCATTCGGTGCGATGGTCCTCTCACTCAGCCAATCAGCAGCAAGTAGCAATGTCGAGTCACTCTCCATGATGGGCAACCAGGGCCGCTTCCATGCCAAATCGCATCCAACCTGATTCCTACCGTACCGTACCGTACCGTACCGTACTCACTCTTGATTTCCACCGGCTCAACCTGCCAGGTCTCAAACGTTTAGCGCGGACGCCCAGAAGCTGCGAGTGGAAGCGAGCATTCCTGGAGCATTGATAACTCCCGCCCAGTCATCTCACCTCATTCCTCTCAATGTACTCACCTGCAGATTGCATTCTACTACTGGATTGATCGCCATCGGAGAAAGCTGGCTAATCACTTCAACTTCTCTTACCCTATGCCTGTGATCACAGCTGCACGTCTCACGGCAGCACATCTTTACTCCGTCCCCAATCAATTGTACCCGAACCGATCTTGCCCTTAAGCATGAACATGTAAAAGAACCCTGATTGTCGGCCTCACCTGGGCATATATACGGTATACGGTATACCCAATCCAGTGGCACGTGACACAACCACAGTGGATGTAGCTCAATAGGAGGAGCTCACATGATATCTGACGTGTTTTGACATCTGTTGTGTGTGTGTGTGACACACCCTGACGACCATGTGCCACTTCTTGATAAAATAGGTGACCACTTAATGCGAACCATCTTTGAAGTCGAGGACTGGGACGGATTCATCTGCCAGTATCATGACTGATCGAGAAGTCTTGAGTGTCAATGACACCGCTCTGCGACTCTGGCGCTACATGCCGGCAGCATAATTGCAGTGCCTATTGCATCGAGACTTGTGCATAAATGTCTCACAGATCAAGTTCCTCTGTCACATATGAGAACGAGACGCTCGAAAATGATGAGCCTGAGCGCCTCGCCGGCGCAGAATTGGACGACTTTCTGGGCAGATTTCTGTATCAGATCGACTACGAGACCATGGGAGCCTTCTTTCTGACCTACAGACGATATCTCTCATCCTTCGAGTTGTTCATGAAAATCAGCGATGCTTGGTCTGATTCATATGATGACAGTGATGAACCTATCAGCAAGTACACCAGGATCCGGATCTTTGTAGCTCTACGGCACTGGCTGCTCAACTACTTTGCAGACGACTTTCTGCCATTTTCCGAACTCAAAGGCACTGTCGTACAATTTCTATTGAGGCTCGGCGGAGTCGGCGCCGACGAAATTTCCACAGAGGCAAGAATCGCCAAGGAATTGAGAAAGACGTGGGACAGGCAATGCGAATTGTATGGCTCGATCGTCGTTTCAGTAGATGAGATCCATGCGCACGGCCCAAAGTTCCTGACCAATCGACACATCACGCTTGCTGGAGACACAACGTCGCATGCTTCGTACGATTATTCGACGCTGCAGAAATTCCTTGGGACGACCAAAGATTCTGAAAATGTACGAGACAGTGGTTCCATACTGCAAACCATAAACAGAGAGCCGTCAAGCTCACCGGCACAGTTCATTGCACCTCAGCACGTCATTTCACATGATACGACTCACGACAGGGACTTGTCAGTGCTCGAAGCTAGATCGAATTCATCAGAGACATCAGCGAGTGAGCCCGAACATTCTATTCCAGTGTATCCCGTGGACCCCAAGGACCGAAAACTGAAGGAGATTATAGACACACCTATCCCGGACACAATGAGCCACCCTGTGAAGACTCTGCGTCGAAAACCTGGTGGAATTCTGAAGAATGTCAAGACTGTAGCCGAGGTGGTGGCCAATAACAGGTTATCAATCACAAGCAGGGAATACAGCTTTCCTAAGAAGAAATTTGATCGACTAAATGCAGCTTTCTCAATGAGACTGACACATCGTCCAAGACTGTCTATCCAGAAAGTCTTGACTCAAGACCTGGCTCGAATTTTTCAGAATGACCATTGCGACGAATCACAAGAGGACGTGGCCGTGGTTCTAGCGAAAACGATGGACAAGTTGGAGGGAAGGAATGAGGATACTCACGAAAATCCAATCATTCCCGACTGTAAGAGATATAACCCGCTGAAGACCGCAAGTTTGACTCTAGGTTGTGAGTACGACCATTCACAGCCTGAGACTATTAGTCCAGACTCTCGCAAACGGAAACGACATGCTGGTTGTCTAGATATATCGCGTACCGGCTCTCGAGCCAGCCATCGAGAGAGTCACGTCGTCCACCAAGAGTCAGAAGTGTCGATACCTTGTAAAGTTCATTCAAACGAGTGGAGTCAGGAGTCGCAACAACTTAGAAAGGCCGTTTGGAACGCACCTACTGTAGACCTTGCGAGTCACACCAAGCAACAGAACATCCTGGATTCAAGCAGAGATACACAGTTAGGCTCTGATGGGGAGGTGTCAATTATTGAGGCTCTTGGCATCGCTCCTGTCCCTATGGCGACTCGAGTAAACACAAGTATCGAGTCGTCCTCGTACTGCAGCTGGATCGCGCAACACAATCCCGCACTGATATGTAAGTCACTGCTGAGGATCGAGCAGGCAATTTTTCGTGGACTCGACTGGTTGGAATTGACGTGCGGGAGTTGGACGGATCGCTTGGTTGATCATGTTCAAGATTGGCATGAAGTGATGGCCATGGAATGGCGTTCCGTGGCCCTCAATCTGGCGAGGAACGTCTTGATGTCTACTTGGGTCGTCTCGGAAATATTGCATACAACGACAGACATTGATCGAATCCGTGTCTTGACGGCCTTTATCGACGTTGCCGAACTCTGTCGAAATCACAACAACTTCTCCTCCCTCGTGCAGATTGTCCACGCCCTTCAGAAGCCGTCGATAAAGAGACTTAGAGGGACGTGGACAGGATTATCGCGAGAGACGAGACGGACTTGGTCACGTTTGGTTACTCTCTGTGACTCGCACGGCCGTCAAGCAGTCTTGCGATCCGTTCAGGAACGAGTACTTTTGAACCCAGACGCCCGTGTGGTACCGTGCCTCACGCCGTACTTGGACCACATTGAGCGAGTCCATGCATCACGTACCTTCACCATCACCGACAAGATGTTGTCCGTGGCAAAGACGACAAAGGTGTTGATGGAGATGATGGATCGAGTCGGAGATACTAGTGAAGCAGGAAAAGAGGAAGAAGAGGAATTGGATTATAGTCTATTGGATCGACTCGTCTGGATTCGTGGGATCGATGATGATCAAGCAATGAAGCTCTCCGTCCTTTGCGAGGCGTGATTCATGTATGTGTTTTGCTTTTTGTGTATTGAGGTATAATAAGTATATATATACAAGCTTTGTACAGACCGCATTGATGAATCAATGCAATGAAAATTATCGAGGCGCCGAGTAGGTCGCCGTTGTCGTATGCATTTTTCTAGCATCGCGACTACATGGCCATATGAGTACATCATCCAAGCAGTGTTTCCCAAAACTTGACTTGAACGAGCACAAGTCTCGCGGTTCGTGTCGAGTGGTACTGTTTCATATAACGTGGAGATTTGCGAGCCTCCACGACTGAAATACTCGTAAAGTAGCATAATCAGTTTAAATCTCGTGTTGTCGAAATTTACTCGGCGGGGACGACAGGGACATTGAATTTCGATTTCATCAGAACTTCTGCAACGGCAAACTTTTTCGTACGGGAGATGGGTCGACAAGCTTCGATCCTGACGACATCACCGAGACCTAAACTATTCGTCTCGTCATGGGCCATGTAATCCTTGTGTCGTTGAATCGTCTATCACGAATCAGTATCAACGCACCCGCCGATGGATGACAACTTACTTTCAAGACTTTTGGGTGTTTTATTTGTATCGTCGTCCTGACTTTGACTGTCTTTGGGTTTAATGCACTCACGACTATTCCGCGAAAGTTTTGACGCATAATGGAGAGTCTAAATAATGAGAGTCTCTGCAGTTCTGCGAGTTTTTGTAGATATCATTATAGTGCTGCAAATGGATAAATTATGGAGTCAAAAGTTACGATAACATCGTACTTTGAGCTTGTCTATACGAGATATCAGCACGTGCAAATCGACTCGAGGCGACGGATTTTTTGGCTGAAGAAACGTTGCCGCCTCAAAAGACGACTCAAAATGCCATCTGCCTTAAAAAGTTGTGCAGCCTCGCACGACGATGGTAGTTGGATCACCCGGCTTTGCTTGATGTTGTCGCCGACTTGTGCACCGTCTGACGTCAAAGCAAGGCCTCGATATACACGTACTTCGGCTCATACGAGTGCTGGTTGATTGTTTGTTGATTTGGCCAAGTAATGCAGTGTTCCAATCGAGCCTCATAGACAATCAAGACGACAATACAAAACCATGTGCTGCGATTGCCAATATCAATAAGTCGGCGTCTCGAATGGAACGCACATTGGAGCGTCCGACATATCAAAAGATGCACTCGACGCTCTTTCGCCGAGATGCAAAGACTGGCATCAAGGAGATCATGTTGTACTTGCGCGCTCGCGAGGCCTGCAAGGACCCCATCTTGTGGCCGCCTCGTCCCTCTTTATCCATCTTTGGTGTCAAAAATGCTCTGGAGCGCTTACGATCCGACTTTGCGATCGTGGAGGAGTTTACGGGTCACAAGACTACCGGTCTGATACGCATTGTGGACGACGCATTGAATGAATTACATTCGCTGAGACTCAATTGTCCACCCACTGATCGACGTGATCTCTTGGGCATCGGTATCGTCTCGGCATATGTGACTCTAAACAGGCCGAAAGCGTTCGACGAGTGGGCCGACTTTACCATCCATGACCTCGAATTCAACTTGATTCAGGTCCGTAATAGCATCACTTTAAGGACCAACATTGTTCAATTTGAGCGTCGGGCCGATGTCGCCTGTAATCGAGATGGTCATTGCGAGGTTTGTCTGTCTCAATTCGAGTTGTACGAGTACTGATGATGATGACAGGCTGCCGAACAATTGTTCAACGTGGTCCAAGGCATCAAATCAAAGTGTCTAGGCACTTATAGGCATCGATACAACAGGATCTCAAACGGATGATTCGTATGTCCGTGCTCACAAATTGAGAAGATATAGAAATGAGAGAGCTTCGCTTTGTGTCTGATGCCAAGCGAGCTTTGTCTACTTTGCTTCGGATATGCGATGAGAAGGCTCCCAAGTCGTCATCATTGAGGCGTGTATCATGCTGTCTCGCGTCGGGTCGTTTATATAGCTGCCCTTCACCTGCTGTAATTGGTTCGAGGCACTGGCTGGTTGAAAGCGACGATATGGTTATACATAAGCTAGCTGCAATCGTATCAAGATTGCGCTTGAAGAGTCTCGATAGTAATGCCTGCAGTACATACATCAAGCAAGCCAGACCATGATTGCTGCATGTGGCGGGATGTAAAAAAATAGAAGAAACATACCTATTCATAGTGATATCTAATATTGTGCCAAATCATGTTACGTTGTCCTTCACTTCTCCACAATTTTACGAATGACTCTGCCACTTGCGCTCGTCCATTTCTACACCACCTACTTTATGATAATTACGACTTTTCATTAAGCCGTCTCATCACACGTATTCATCTGTTTGATTAGCCGTATTTTAATCAAGCGAAATCATCAGTCGGGGATTAAATCGGCATAGGACAATCAGAGTCGACAGAGAGAAAAACGACATGCTAAAGACAATCATTGCGCTATCGTTCGTGCTGGCATGTGGGTTCTTGCTAGTCATTCTCTCATGCGCACTATTCAACAACTTTCTCCCCTTCATTCCGACGCTCCTCTTCCTCCTCTCGCCACTTCCAAATATCGTGTGTTCAAAAGTCAACGAGTCGAGGGATTACATTGACGAGTCGTCTGCGAGTCTAGACTTTGGACATTGGATGACGGGGTTCCTCGTGACGAGTGCCTTGGCCATGAGTGTACAATTGGCGCACGTCGGACTCATTAGAGATGCGGCTGCCATCATGGCCATTATTGGAGGGGGATTGATTTATGGTAGCATCATTATTTATGGCCGATTCTTCACAAACACCAACGAGGACTTTTAGGCGTTTTCCTCATCTTGTCGAAGTGACAGGCGGCCTCCAATCGGACAAGTCAGACGGTCGAACTTTACGATTCAACAGTTTGGTCAGATTCAGGGTTTGTAGGGAGGGTGCTTCTTCTCAGGAGATGCATATTGTGTATATACAGACATATATAGGAAAGGAGAAGTCTACAGCATCAAGTCGTCATCTGGATCTTCAACGTCAAAGTCATCACCACTATCGGGCTCGTAATATATATTCCCACCACCACCTACCTGCTCCGTGCTCGCCTTTTTTTGAACGTCATTATTGGAGCCATTGTCGATTTGTACATAGTGAGGCAGGACGACGCCGTCCCTATCTCGTTGTTGCTTCTCACTCAATCCAATCTTGAATCCCAACTCGTGTTCCTGTGGAATTTCGGCTTGCACGGGCACATCGCGATGGTGTGCCAATCCATCGACCTGATTCGTGGCGAGAATTCGTCCATCAATCACTGAAAAGACACTTGATTCTCTGATGCCTCGTCCGGATTTGCGACGGTGCTCGAGGTCGAGGTGGAGAGACGCGCAGTTACTGCCCAACGGCACGAAAATGTCCCTGCCTTCGAGATCTAGGGCCACAGTACTCGTTCGGGATCGTCTCTCGGCGTCTCGTTCGAGAAGGACGTGGTCGAGAGACTTGACGTGGATGATTGTCGTGGCGAGGTACTGGAGTAGAGTCTCTGGGGATGGGAGGTGGGAAGGATAGGAAGGTGCGGGAATGTCCTTGTGATGGACGGCGCAGACGGAAATTGGTGTGCCCGGGGATATCTGTATGAGTGAACTCAGAAACGTCGACAAGTGAGCTGCATTCTGTGCGAGAAAGTCGTTGAGGTCGGGAATGACCAGTAAGACTCTACTTGATCCGGCCTCCTTGACGAGTGATTGTATTTCTCCTATAATTTGTTCCAAGTCCTTGACTTGTGGCATGATATTGCTGCTACCAGAAAGTGGAGCGGTCATGGTGCAAACGTCACTGTGACGTCTCCAGTTGATGGTGATGACTCTGAATTTCGTCGTCTTGGCATTCTTGATGAGATGATCCAGTAGTGGCGAAGCTGATTGGAAGATTGTGTCTGTCAATATCAACAGAGGTGAGATGTCTTTGAATTGTAGTATCCTCGAGATGAGCAGTGACGGCCTCGTCACGGACATTCTTCTTTGCTCTGTTGTCTTTCAAACAGAATACAAGTGAAAGCAGAGTGCGGGCACCAAGATGTATAATTAGAGATTGTTTGGCATGCACTTTCCAGATTGTGTGCTTGCAATGAGGAAGCCCACAACCAGAAGCCAAGAGGAATATTAATGCTTCACTACTTCTGTTGTGATGAAAAGTGATAATGATGAATCATCTAGGCGATGATAGTCATCAAGGACTTTTATGGGATCATGCAATGCAAGCTGAAGAAAGCTGATCCATAACTTTTGATCGTTCAAAAGTGATCATATTCTGGAAGACTATACGACACAATACGACAGGAGAGGTTCGTATAATTAGTATCCGCTCACGTAGCAACGGAATGACAAGATTTCTGCGCGTCAATTTTGATCAACTTTCTTGATCTCCCATCAGTTCTGGTGATGATCAACCAATCAACTCTGAACCTGATCCCGCTCCTCTCCCACCCAGCCCGCAACACAAGTAAAGGCGGTCATCAAGCAAAAGTCGTAGTCGCTCGTCAATAGTCCTTTCCAACTGCCCGACAAGTCCTTTGAATTCGACAGATCTGCACACGAAGCATATCTTTATTCACAAACAAATACCTCTTCGGTCGCGCCATTTTCTCGTCGCAACTCGTCGATTCGCATCGGAGCATCACGACATCATCACGAAACCTCCGCGTCGTAGAGGACGAGACGTAGGGACGCGATGCCTCCAAAGTCGGTAGCTCCCAAAACGACGGCGCGTCGAAATCCCGCATTGGCGACAAAGTCACCGCGCAAGACTGTCCCCGGCACTTCCACCACCACTACCACCACCATCAAAAAAGTCCATCGGTATAAAGCAGGAACCGTGGCCTTGCGCGAGATTCGTCGGTACCAAAAGTCGACGGACCTGTTGATGAGTAAATTACCATTCGGACGGGTCGTGAGGGAAATTGCGTCGGAGTTTGTGACGGGCTACTATTCCGCCGACCAAGACGCCGCCGGTCTGCGGTGGCAGAGTCATGCCTTGCTCTGTCTCCAAGAAGCCGCCGAGTCGTACCTCGTCCATCTCTTTGAGGACGTCAATCTCTGTGCCATCCACGCCAAGCGCGTCACCATCATGCAGAGGGACATGCAGCTCGCCAGAAGGATAAGGGGAATCGGTAATTAGTGTCTCGTCGCGGATCGCGGTAGTTGTGGAAGGAAAGAAGGGTGGTCAGAGAACTTTTCTACATCACTCGAGTCGATTGGAGTCCACAGGGAAGGAATTCTCATGTATTGTCATTTCATTATTATAAGAATTTTACCATTGTACATTGCTGTCCTGTACTTTTTTCAATTGCAAGAGTCTGTGATTTCATTTCAGGTTGGGATGGAAGTTTATGTATCAATGCTGACACCATTTTAGTGATTGAATATCCATAACATACTATCAGAAGGAAAGGATACAACAACATCGCTCCATTATCCCCACAAACATTATTCGTTATCCATCAAATCATTGTCAGATTCGTGTCAATGACTGACTTGCATCATCTCAAAAGTATTTCATCTTCCATAGTTCTGTCCGTACGTCTGATCTGGTCCTTGAGACGATCCATAGTTGCCTTGCTGACCAGCGAATTGTTGCGGCGGGACAGAGTACTGGTTCTCCGGCTGATAGGTCTGTTGATTATTGACGACGGGAGGATATGATCCGGCGTCTGGAGAACCATCAATGTCTCGTCTCCCAAACATGCCGCCCATCATACCACCGCCGTGCCCTCCCGCTTGAGTTCCGTAGTTGTGCGGTCTATTGTGGTTCTTCTTGCCCATTGCATCACCCAACAAGTGCGCCCCTATTCCTCCTGCAATCGCTCCAAGGAATCCGTGTCCGCCGGCCTTGTGACCGAAATACGCACCTCCTGCGGCGCCGGCCAAGTCTGTCAGTAATCCGCGCTCTCCGTTCGGTAAGACTGGATTTCCCTGCGCGTCGTACTTTTGGTGCCGTGATCCGTCCGGATACGTCTGTTGAGCATACGTCTGATTCGGTGGTGACGACTGGTTCTGACCAGAGTAATCGACTTGATTGCCGCCGTACCCACTTGATCCTTGTCCTTGCTGATGATGGGAAGGAGATGACTGGCCATATGATGCGCCATAGCTTTGGTTTTGATTATATCCTTGAGCACCACCGACCTGAGGTTGCTGATAACCTTGTTGATAATTGGCACCTGTATTGCCATAATATGAATTCGATGCCATTGTTGAGAAGACTACTATGAAAGAGCTGGGCGAAATGTCACAAGAGAGGGAGTGTAAGGACTCGATTATATAGACTATAGGATACGGTACTCCAAGAATAGTGGAGGCGCAGTCTGTGGGTTACAGACACGGGGAAACTCTTCTGTGAGGCTCAGCTCAATCTCCAATCCGCCACCTTCCTCTTTACCGTCCTTCTGTGAACAATTCTCTCTTGGTTTCTACGTACCATGTAGAATACTTGACTATGGTCGCCTACCCAATAGGCACATGAACATTGGCCATGCACAACATATCAATAAAGTCAAACACTGTTGAAACAATTGAATACATGATACATTGTTTGAGATAAAATTACACTGTGCGGCACTATAACGAACGCATCATTCGTCAACAAATTAGACCGGACTATCATTCTTTGCCATGTTGCTAGACTGCTTGAGCATCGTCATCTCATAGCCTTGAGTGCTAGAGCTACCCGTCATGATTTCGACCACGCACTGTCGCGAACTCTCCTTGATGTGCGATCGTTCACCTACGACCATCGCAGTGGCGTCTGCTGTATTATCCTTGCTTATCGTCAGCGACCTGGCAAGTCCACTGGCAGGTGATTCATATACCGGCAAGTCTTCCTCATTCGATCGCTTTTCTGTAGATATGGCGACTGATTGTGCCCTGCTTGCAGCTACTTGAGATAGACTCAACTCTTCAGCCACCTTGATGTCTCGTAATTCCTGCTTCTTCTTGAGAAAGTCCCGTCTAATGTGCCAGAGCACGCCGACGGTGACAATCGTGCTAATGACAAAAGCGAGATCTCCGAAAATGCTGTTGTGTCGCTTATCTCGCAATAAAGTACCTATAAAGACTGGTGGGAAGAACTTTACGGGCGAAGCACAGATATTGGCCAGCATCCACTTCCACCATGTAATGTTGTTGAGTGAGGAGAATAGCGGTGTAGAAAAGTGAGGTGGAATGACAGACATGCGTATGAGCCAGAGCATGAAAACCCCACCATCATCTACTACTGCCACAAACACACCATAGTTCTTATGGTGTTTTTGACGGAACGCATCGATCCGTTGTCTGAGCCAGTAACGGAAAGCAAAGTAGACCGCCGACTCGCCCACAATCGATGATATCGTGAGAATTAGAAAGCCCATGGTTGCACCATACACGTATCCGGCAATGACGGCCAGTAATTCGTGACCAAACAGTGGTGGTACCGACACGACCACCAACAGGGCACTCAATATCAGCCAGGATTCCGGCATACGATCCATCTTGTCTGCAAGTGGCTGCAAATTCCTCTGAAATCTGTTGCTGAAGACGGCCACAACCAGAAGAAGGATATGCCATATAATGAGGATTGTGGTATATAGGATTCGTTTGCGAAGCGGTATCGCCTTGTACTTGGCCCAACCTTTCCGCAACAGTTCAGTAATGGACATGATACCGCCCCTTCTATTATCCACCAACTTGACTGATGGGCATAAAATTCTTACAGTTGTGCGAGATCTGTAGTCCACAATCAAAAACGCACCAGACGCATTCGAAACAACCAGCATACATATCCCAAACAAGTGTCAGGCAGGTGTGTGGCCATAAATGAACTGTGTGTTGCATTGTATCACAACCGCCCGGCTTGCAATTCTTATCTTTCATACAGACATCTCACACCTAAACGAACGTCAAATCGAATGGTAGATGATGGTTAATAAAGTTCTTATTCGTGCTACGCTTTCGCTGCCGTAAATTTCCATTGCTATATGCCGTGCCAGTGGTTATATTCCCTGGGCTATGCTGCGCTTGGTTGCCATTTGTGTATCTATATGTGTGCAAGAAAAAGAGGTCGTGCTGATTACCAGATGTGTTTCGTTGTGCCTAATCAAACATCTCTTCCCCAGACTTACGAACTAGCGCTCTGACCTTCTTTTTGAAACCTGCGGGATCTTCACGCCACTGTCTGGCACATTCGATATTGGCAGGACTCTCGTCATTCGGACTACTTAGCATAGAGATGACTGAGATGAGCACCGTTTCGACAGAGTGAACCGGCATCCATCGTTCACCAGCATCTTCATAACCATACTGATCTTCTCCCGGTGCGTGCAGGATCGATATACATACTGTGCCATCTTGATAGATGTTTGGGTGCCACATTTCCGAGGTAAACTAGAAATGTCAGCGTCGTGTACACGATGAATTGACCCATTGAAGTCGCCCGTTTGCGTAGCTTACTTTCATCTTTGGAGGCAGGAGAGGATACTCAGTCGGAAATGAAAGCCTTGCTTTCAGAAAGCCGCCTTCGTAAACTGTGTCTTGTGGCCCGATGATCAGAACGTCCCACTCGTAGAAATTGCTTTCATCTGGTAGACCACAGCTGAAGCCCTGGACTGGATTCTTTTGCATTTCGCGATATTGTCTCTGAAGGGTGAGCGAGGATGACGACGATGGAGACGAAGTGTTCTTTGAACGATCGATCTTGGGTACATAGCGATCGTAACTTGACATGTCTGTGTTCTCAGTGCGAATAGAGGTGTAAAAGCTTGCGTGAACAATTGTTTTATGCTGTATGCGATCCCTTGCTTGGAATTCCTTGTAAGTGGATGTTGTGTTTCATAGATGTCATAACGTCGTGCAAGACCGCGGGCACGTCTTACATTTCGGTAGGTGCGATCGTATATCTCGTTTCACGAGTCCTTGTGGAATTTGTACGGGGCGGCTGTCTGTCGACTCATCTCCAATTCTGACGATGGTTCCCGTGTGTCCCTATCCTGCACTACGTACCGTACACTACATGTACACGGCTGTTGTAGGACTATAGTCTATAGCACGCAAGCGCAATTTGTGATGGCCGTGCATTCTTCTAGTGTTCAGGGTATCACTACAGTGAACAACAACCATTCTTAAAGTCCCGTCAAAGCGTTCGTCCTGCTAGCACTGGATTCAACGTTTTTTGTGTTGCAAAGTGGATTTCATTTTAGCAAAATTCAAGGCCTGAATGAATTCTGCCCAGCTCTGAAGCACAAACTAGTTCCCTGCTATGCTCACCGTCGATTCTCAGCGTATTGACTAATCTGCTTTTTTTTGTGCAGTCATAGTGTAGATGCGGCCGCCAGCCAATCCAAATCAGCACTCTGTTCTTTTGGTCACATCAGGGTATGATCATACCATCAGGTTTTGGGAAGCTCTCTCGGGTATATGCAGCCGCACCATACAGCATCCTGAAAGTCAGGTCAATCGGCTTAGTATATCGCCTGACAAAAGGTTTTTGGCTGCAGCCGGGAATCAACATGTCAAGTTGTATGACATCAATTCTACTGTATGAGTATTCGCTCAAGCAGTGACACGACTGATTTATTTGCAGAACGTCCAGCCTATAATGAGTTTCGAAGGACATACTGGTAATGTCACTGCGGTACAATGGCACTGCGAGGGGAAATGGTTATGCACGTCCTCAGAAGATGGCACGGTCAAGATCTGGGACACTAGAAGTCCTACTATTCAACGTTCGTACACACACTCTGCACCTGTCAGTGATGTTGTGATACATCCGAATCAAGGAGAATTATTAGCAGTGGACACGGCCGGCTCTGTTCGCATATGGGATTTAGGTGAAAGTACTTGCACGCACGAACTAATTCCTGAAGAAGACATCCCTATGCGTAGTGTGACCGTGGCATCGGATGGGAGCATGTTTATTGCTGGAAACAATAGTGGGAATTGCTATGTCTGGAAGATGTCAAATCACCGAGATTTGACCTCCCTACAGCCAGTAACAAAATTCCGTGCCCATTCAAAATATCTCACACGAGCCATACTTAGCCCAGACACCAAGCATCTTGCGACGTGCTCAGCTGACACGACTGTGAAGATATGGAGCACAGAGGACTATGCATTTACGCAAGAACGCGTGTTGACCGGCCATCAACGTTGGGTCTGGGACTGTGCTTTCTCTGCAGATTCTGCATACTTAGTCTCCGCATCAAGCGATCATGTGGGACGCTTGTGGGAACTTAGCTCAGGGGAGACGATTCGCCAATGTAAGTTGTGTCTCGGAGTTAAATGATTCAGGGTTCTGATGGATAGATAATGGTCATCACAAAGCAGCGGTCTGCATTGCGCTTAATGATTTTAGTGCATGAGAATATGTACTTCAGAGCAGAAGCGACTCCTGAAACATTCGGAAGTTGCACAAATTTAGGGTCACAGGTTCCCTACCCCTTTTACCAAACACATGTATTCATTAGTGCACGGACGGAGTTCTTGTATCAGAATTAGTCATCGGCTTGTGTACATCTACGGCAATTGCACAACATCCGATCTTACCGTTTGAATCAGCAGTATTCTCAGGTCATGCGTACTCAATCAAGGTCTAACGTTGCCGAGGACGAGCATCTTTTACTGTCACCAGACATATACGAGGACATCGCTTTACCCGAACGTAATCTACTCGATTCAAGCGCGAATCTTGGCTCCAGGCTCTTGTACGATTGCAATAATCCCGAGTCGGACACGTCAGGATGGTACGAGGAAAGACCTGACGCAACAGAGCCGGAGAGATCCTGGACGTGGCCGAGCATTCGCAACGTAATATGCACACTTTCATTGAGCATTGTTTTCATCATTTCTTGTGTAACATTCTATGATTTGGTGGCACGCAAAAGCGCAAGCGAAGACGCCTTCAAGATATATGGGCCGGAGACTGTCAGGGAGAATTCGATACATCGATGGAAAGTGAGGACATCATTTTCTGATACATTGAATCGATCAGTGATCACGACGAATGGAATGATACCAGGACCACTTCTCGAAGGAGTTGTGAATAGTAGTATCGTCATCGAGATTGACAACATGTTGGATGTCCCGATAGCAATACATTGGCACGGTATCAGCCAATTTAAAAGCAATGATCAAGACGGAGTACCAGCCATAACACAATATCCCATTCTGCCAGGACGAACATTCGAGTATCATTTCCGGTTAGATCAAATTGGAACATTTTGGTGGCATGCACACGCTGGTGCCATGCGATTAGATGGGTTGTATGGTGCTCTTATCGTGCATCCACGAAATACAATCGACTCTGTCGGACACATCGCCTCGAGTGATATCATAGATCATGTCCTTATGGCGTCCGATTGGTATGAGACCGGTGCCGTAGCAAATGCTGCAGGTTATCTTGCGCCCTCGAATATTGAACTATACGAACCCATTCCGGACTCGATCATGGTCAATGGAATCCAAAGCAGCGGCTCGCAGCGCACAAGATTCATGCTACCACGGGATGGCAGGACAAAGCGTTATTGGAAGCTGAGAATTATCAATGTTGGAGCATTTGCTGAGATCCTGGTCAAAGTGGCAATCAAAGCAGGTTGGTTCATCGTCATAGAGGCGGATTCGACTGGCATCATGGCTGTGAAAGCTTCGAGTCTCACAATTGCGGTCGGACAGCGATATTCAGTGATTTTGGACACAGACGACTATACTATAGATGAGGACATCTACATTGATTTCGAATTGGATATGAAGTCTCATACTGGAAATACTGCAATGCCATTAACCGGAAATTTCAATGCTGCTCCACAACATCATCATCACTCGCATCATGCTCGCACAATTCCATCCTCACGATCCATCAACTCGAGCGACTCGACTGACATGATTCACCTACACGACGGCATGCTGCACCCTGCCAAATACACTCCATGGTCAAGTAACGACACCAACACTGCTCATGTCGCGAACCAATTGCCGTTCTTCAAACTCGAATTCGGCATGGAAACCCGTAGAGGAATCACTAAATCAGTCATAAATCACACGAGTTATGTACCCCAAAACCATCCAATCTCTCACGAATACCACGCCTCGACGAATGACACCACCGGATTGAGTCATAAATACTCGCCCGACATCTTGACCTTGTCCATCAACCAAGGCGAGGACGTTCTCTTATTATTCCATGGCATGGCGGGCGGTAACCATCCGATTCACATACACGGTCATCAGATGGACTTGTTGGCCAGCGACTCCTTCTTTTTCGATCCCGTCACGCAAACACGCACTAAACGACCATTTGACGAGTCCATCTTGTCGTCCGTCGTGCGGAGCGGCATGTACGGCACACTACTGGAGCGATCCATCGCGAGAGACACAATCAATGTCGAGGACGGGGGATGGGCACTAGTCAAGGTCCGAGGCGCGGGAAAAGGTGTTTGGTTGATGCACTGTCATTCTACATGGCACGAAATGAGCGGCATGGCCATGGTCGTCGACGTGCGCTGACATTTGACCTGAA
Source organism: Taphrina confusa (assembly GCA_005281535.1). Taxonomy (NCBI): domain Eukaryota; kingdom Fungi; phylum Ascomycota; class Taphrinomycetes; order Taphrinales; family Taphrinaceae; genus Taphrina; species Taphrina confusa. The sequence goes on along the minus strand of RHGJ01000002.1, from coordinate 677,914 downwards.
AAAGATTCAGATTGCTTGTACACTATATATAATTTTGTATCATTTCCAACACGCCATTGCTATGTATCAAACCAAAGTACTCTTGCGCCATGTAGATTCCAATACGCACTCGGGGTCCTCTAAAATTCTCCAAATGCCATGCGGAGGTTAATTGAAGGACCGACTTCCTCCTTCTTTGTGTCGGCATCCATGCCGGCCTTGATTATAGTCAACAGCGCTTCTTTTTGTTCGTTCGGCAGGTGATCCATGTAGTGCTTGAGCTTTGATGAATCTTGTGACGCAAATGTCAGGAATCTATTGGATAAGGACTTGCGCACCGGAAGTGGATCCTGCGTCGAGTGGTTGTATATGAGCAATAGAGGACTCAGAAACTGCAGCGACGCCATGAGCGTTTCTGCCGAGTGCTTACTTTCGATAAAGTCAAAGAGCAGGGTGAGAGCTTGATTTGATGTGCTTTTCGCATTCATGATGGAGTCTGCCAGTGCAGAGACTATTTGACGCGTAAATGCCACGAGGCGGCTTTCCTTTGTAGTCAAGAGTGACTTGATTGACCACATGGCGGAGACACTAGTCTCTTCCTGTGATAGTTGACGAATGTTGAAGGCAGTAAAGGTCAAAACCAATTTATCCTTGTGATCGAGCAAATAGCCAAGATTTGTGACCAGTATCGTAGAGGCTAGGATGTTGTTGTTGGCATGAGTTGTTGAAGTTGCCTCGGTAGTCACCAACTTTTGCAAAACATGTCTGGCTGGTCCATAAACCATGCCAATATCGTCAGTATTGAGCTTGAGACTTTTGCAGACATTGTTTGTAAAGTCCTTGAATGGTGGCAAGATCGCGGGTACGACTGTGGCCTGCATAGTGGCACTGCAGAAGACATTGCCAAAGACGTGAAATAAGGAGTTGTATAGATCTAACTTGATCATCGGAGGGAAGCGCTCTGCGAGTGTAACGAAGTGCGATATACACGATCTCGCCAGCTTTGGTAGCGAGGTGTGGACCCTGGAAACCTCTTTCCCGTTTTCTGTGCGGTCCCAGCTGAAGACGATCGTGAGTGGAAGTATCGTAAGTCTCGCGAGATCAAAGAGCTGGTCAACGTATTCTTGTAATCGTTCAGACTCCGTGTTCTCCAGTGCTTCCGCAGCCGTTGCTGAAAGGGGATGATCCTGTGCGAGTCGGGCCACAATATCTACGATAACGACTTGCGTTGCTACACCCTCAGTAAGCAAGAGCCTACCAAAGAGATCTATTATTTCCGTGAAGATTGGCTCTGTGTAAACGACCTTGCCACAAATCGATGGTCGAAGGATAGATTGTAACGCAATCAGCACTTCAATGTTTTGATCCTCGTTGCCCGAGGACTCCATTGAGGATTGCGCCAAGGACTCGAAACAGATGCCGAATAAAACCATAAAGAACGCAGCAGGCTCTCCTCGATAGTCGATAGCTCCGGCACCGTTCGTGGAATTGCGATTGTCCAGAGCATTGAATACGAAATCCTTATCTTGGTCGATAAGGGTCGCGATAGCATGCACAAAATTAAGCCAAGCTCGAGAGTAGAAGTTGACCATTGTGACACGCGACAGTGTACTGTACTGAACCTCCATAGAGTTCCCGGATGTGGTCGGTTCGAACTTTAACTGAGCATAGTCCTTGAGGGAATCTAGCCACATGGGTGTCAATTCCTTGACAGAAGGTGAGACAACTTCTGAGAGGTACTCTTGTTTGACACTTGACACTTGTAGTTCTGCCCAAGCAGATAAGATTGAGATACGAATCATAGACTTTGCATTGTCCGCATATGACTTGATAGCTTCGAAGGCATTAGGGGACTCAACATCGCGGCAGCTGTCCAGTGCAGTGTTCAAGAGTCTGAGTATCCTGCCCATACGCTCTACATCCTCAACTATACCACTTGCAATGAATTCCGCACAAACGTGCACCGCTAGCGCAGTGACATCTGGACTCGAATCTGCTGAAAATGCTGGAGTCAAGGCGGAGCCAAGTTGAGCCTGATGTTGTTCCAGCAACGCAGCGTCAGGGAAATCAGGATCTCGCAGTGTCTTGAAGTGTGCAATGATGCTTCGAAGGAACTTGAGACCCTCAACCTGTAGCACCACGACTTTCGAAGTGGATGCGCTAAAGGCCATTCGCACAAGATCGCCGACTCTGTAGCCTAGTGAGCTTGCGGGAATGGACACAACGAGTTCATGTAAACATTGTAGAGCGAAAAGACGTGTTTGCCACCGCAACATTTCGTCCTTTGACTCGGCGGCTGCAGTGTCATTGCCCAAGGACGATCCTTCATCCTCTACGCTCTGCTCGACGAGGCGTACTTTAGGCGCTGAATTTTTGTTTGTTTCCGAGAGTCGTTGTCTGATCAATATTTGCTGGAACAGTTCAATCCAGTAGACGAACTCGTGCTTAGTCTGAGATAACCAAGCATGAATGATATCCTTTAGTGTCTGTGAGTCAGGGTCTGCATTCAACAGAAGCCAAAGTGCGGTGTCAAATCGAGATGTGATGCTCGACTGCCGGATCACGAGATTAGCGTCCACGCGCATTAGTTGATACAAACCATCAATAGTGGCATGTTGAATAAGTTCGTTCGAACTCCGTAGATGATAATGAAGGCTTATTATGTACGATGTCAAATCGAACTTTTTGGCAGCAAACAGTGCTAGATGTTGTGTACAAAGCAGGCCATCGGCCACTAGCCTAGGCTCTTTTTCGACTAGAAGCTCCCCGACAAGTTTCAACAACAGCTCTCTTGCCGTTGTATTCTCTTCAAGGTCAGGTCCAATGATGTTGATGAGCCCATCAGCGCATTGTGCCAAAGCATGGTAGTGAGGTAACTCTATTGCGAGATTTGAGGATGCCGAAGTGCCAATTTCGGGATCGAGGATGTCGGAGACGTACAGCTTCAAGATCAGCGCTAAAGTGCTGTTTGTGTGCGCGGTGAAACTCAAGCCGGACGAATCGATCGTCATCTGCAACGCCTGTAGTGCGTGATAGTGCACTATTGGATGTGGATCGCTTGCGAGGCTGACAAGCACGTTGAGGATACTTTTGAGATGATACACAGCGGCAATGCCTCCCAAGAATTTGTGTATATATCCTAGCGCTGTAGTGCATCCTGATCGAACAAATGGATCGCGGTCTTTGACTATTCGATCGACGAGATCATTGACATGGGAAGTGGTAACAGCACTGCCAGCTAGTGTGGATAGTCTCCCGAACGACTCGGCGGCTGTTTGTCTAATGAATGCATCACTCGATGAAAGACCTTCATTGATGACTTCCGTCATGCCCGCAATACTCTTGGGCGGAACGGTGCCCATGTCGTCAGCCGCTAAAGTCTGTCGGATGGCTAGCAAGCAATTGATCTGGGTGGCAGCAGATCGTCCAGGATTGCGCACATTCTGTGTACTGGATATCAGGGCGGCCATCTGAGCCAGCAACGATTCCTGTACCTGGGCATTCTGTTTGTGAAACAAACCCGCAAACAGATGAATGCCGTGCTCTGCAATTTGATTCTCTGCAGGCGCTGACTCTTCAGGCTCCGACTCCACGAAAAGGTGAATGAAGTCATGCTCAATGCCGTCAAACACTGGTGTCTCAAGCAGATCATCCAGATCCGTGGGAATCCTGCAGTATGGAGCCAATCCAAATGCAAAGTTGTCACATACCTCCCAGATGTTCGTAAACCCTAGTGAGACAGAAGCATTGTATCTCGGGTCAGCGAAAGCTGATAAAGCAGTGATTCCTGACTCTTCGATCTCGATCCCTCCCATCTTTTCGACCTCCGAGAGGCAAGCCAAGACTCGACAGCGCAACTTTGCCTCGAGTTCGCTTGCTCCAAGACTGAATAGCTTGGGTTCTACAGGACTTGGAGGCGGGATGTAGGTCGCTTGCAAGAAAGCAAGTGAATTTGAAATCATAGTTGATAAGCGCTTTATCACATCAGTCGTGCACAAAGGGCGACAGTGCTTCAGAAATGCGAAAATACTGCTCAATGCCGTCTCACGGACATGTAGTAAAAAGAGCTTGTCGCCGCCGGATTGTGTTTCTTTCGTGAGCGGTTTTGGCAAGGCATTCTTCCACAAAAGTAAGAGCTGGGAGAGATGTGATCTCACGAATGTTGGCCCTAAGGACTGTAGTGCACCCACCAGAGTCCATGCCACTTGTACCTGAACACTGGCAGTGTGTATTGTTGATTTTGAGGACGCTTTGAGCGTGTCGTTTGCCAAATTCAAAATCTGCTGGGCGGTGCGATCCAGTGATATATACAAGGGTCTCTGGACGCCAGCTGAAGTCAATGCAGCGAGTGAATAAGCCAAGCCAAGGCAGTCCAGATTTCTTGCTGTCCCATCAGCGTCTGCAAACGACACGAGTTCTTCTTTCAATCTTGTGAACACGTTAGACACCATGTTTGATAACAAGGATGGTACATTGAGTACTATCGTCTTCAAGGTCAACGCGGTGGCGACCTGAACTGAGTGAACTGGATGTGACATAAGGAAAAAAATCGGGTCGTACTCGACGTCGGCCGGGGTCGCGGATCCGAGGCATTTCACGAGTCGTGTGATTTCTGACAGGCAGGAAACCAAGATGTGTCGTGATGGCGCGGTACGGATATGTGCTAGCATGCGATTTATTGCCACAATCTGTGCCTCTTGATCCAGAGCATCGCCGATCTGGCTGAGCAAAATCTTGACATGACGACGAGTCATGAGAGTGCGATGCCGATCCGTGGCAGGGACCGTCAATTGTAGGTCATTTAGAACGGAGGTCATAAGTTTTTCGTGATAGAGTGTTATCCACGCAGCGCCCATCCTATAGAGTATTTCCTGGTAGGTTACAGCAACTATACTCCGGACTTGTCGGAAAAGAGTCTTGTTGTACAGCGTCGATAGCGCACGACACATGGCCTCGACATGTGATGCTTCAGACTCTTCGTCAGTATGACTGAGGAGGAGCGTCTTGAGGTGCAGAGAAGCCAAGCACCTGGATGCGGCTGCTCGCACAGACTTGAACGGAGCCTGCTCGACGTTCTTCAAGATGATACTCTGCAGACTATCCTCATTGTGCCCGACCCCGCAAATGATCAATTCATTCAAACACTAGTGAGAGTCAGAAAGAAAGGAAGGATTCCCTTGTTGAAGCAAACATACATCATAAGCAGCAGCATATACAATTGCCGATTTGTCCGGGATGCAGTTCCTGAGTTGTTTAAGCACGTCACGATACGTCGCTTCGTCGAGCTTGGTAGTCTTGCTCAAGGCTGCACCAATTGTGTTGAAGGCCGCAGCTTTGACACCAGGACTGCTGTATGATGACTTTGTGATCTTTGTCAAGACAGCCACAACTTCAGCTACAAGCGAGATGATCTGTTCTCCAAGATTTTCGAATATGATGCCTAGAACCACTATAGCATTCCATTTGTACTTTTCGTCCTTCTCACGCTGCACGAGCGCCAATATCTTGGTGGTTGTCTCGAACGGTCCTTTATCAATCCTTCTAAAAGTGGTCACAAAGCACCTACCGAGCAGGTTGCGATGAGCACGATTGAGACTGTTTGACCGAAGTGCTACAATCAAGTCGTCTAAGAGAGTCGAACTTTGAGCGACTATCAAGGTCGTGTCCAGCAAGGCCAGGTTCTGATATTGGGAAGAGAGCACATTGAACAGAAAGAGAGATTGCTTCTCCACTGCAACTGTTTTGAGCTTCTCCAATTCCTGGGACAGATTTATGATGGACATCGTGTCGTCTTTTATCGCATTGAATAAGGGTGTGGACAAGGGACAAAACCGACTCAGGAATCTCCCCAATCGACTTTATTTGTGCTGTCACGGTTCTACCTTATCACGCATTCGATTTGTCGAAAGAGTCTCGGCCGCAGGTCCATGATGATTGATACAATCGTGCAATCAATCGTGGAGAGTCGACTATTGACTGTTGCAATCCACAATTGAACCATCCTGGCGTTCACATCACTGCGGCTAGGGCTTCGGGTTGTTCTGCCTGAAAGGGAAAGTACACCCCTGTGGGTGAATGAACCGCGGTAACGACTCTCGGCGATTTTCATGTGGGTTCCCATGTCATCGAGATGACTCCGCACCCATTATCTACAACCATCCCTGAAGATATAACATACTTGTAGACACAGACCAAGTAGTTCAAGCGAAGCTCATCAATCACACGAAACCAAGCAACCAAACAAACCAGTATGTCACTTTTCAGAGCACCACGAAACCCGGAGTTTGTGGGCATTCCAGCAGTAGTATCGCTCGTCTACCTCACCAGCTACTCCACCACCTCACCATTCATCGACCTTCGAGCAAAACTCCCACTCTGGCTCACCGACTACGCCTTTCCCGTTCTCTTTTACGTACACATCGCCGAAGCTGCCTGGGCCGCCGTTCGCAGTGTCAGGGCCGGCAGACCGGTCAGCGAGACCGCCAAGTGGGCCGCCTCCACCATGCTTTGGGGATTCGCTTCTCTCAACACGCAAGCAAAAGCGCTCAAACTTTAAAGAACCACACAACCTCGTCACTTGTATACGGATTACAAGTCATATTCATGCCATGCTACGCCAGATGCTAAAGATAAAAAAGATGAACGTACTGAATTTCATCGTCTACTCTTGGCTCGTCCTGCAAGCACCTTTTTCCTCTTCTTGAACTTTCCCGTGGACCCATTCGGCACTTGACCATCCACCCCTTCTTCTCGTTCTTCCTGCGCACGCTTTCTCGATCTATCCACCAAACTGTCCTTGGGCCCTTTCCCAAAGTCGTACAATTCTTGATCAAGCACGCGGAAATCTTCTCCTCCATAAATATCATCGTTCCTTCGACCAGTCTTTCGCTTGCCTGTAGTCGGCAATCGAATATAATTCTCCTCCTCGTAACGATCCCGCTCGGCTTGCGAGCTCCGATCGCGAGAAGATTGTATCGTGCTGTTGCCTTGACGTCCTTGTGTGATGATGTTGCTACCAATACTGGGCTCGGCCACGGGCGCCGCGGACAGCTCAGAATCGACGAATTCTCGAAGGGTATTGTTTGGCGCCCTACGTCGGGCCAAAAGCTCACGAGCAGGTAATGTCGAGGCGATTCGTGGGGGCCTATAGATTCCGTCAACCTCTGCATCTTCCTCCGGCTTGTCGACAATCAATGCCTGAGGTTTAGGTTTATACGCCAACGCATCTCGAGCATTCTCATCCAAATCCTTCAATTGTCCTTCGCGATCGACTCGTTCGGCCGCCCGAATCACTTTATCAATCTGATACCTCAATTTCGTCTCGATTGGCTTCACTCCCTTGTCGAGATACACTCGGAGATCAATCAACTGGTCTACAACCGTGGCAAACTCGCCTTTATCAATCTTCTCGCCCCGAAGTTTCAGTAGGATGTAAAAAGACACATGTTGCAGATATGACAATAAAAGATGTGATTTTAACGACAGTAAGGATATGCCATCTCGTGTGCCTGAGAATATTTCTGATTTTGGTAGCGATCCAGTCGCACTGATGAGCGAAGCCTTGATGTCGCTCATATGAGCATCCACATCTGCCATTGCAAACAACGAGCGTATATATGCTTGATGGGGATACAGCAGCACTAGCTTTTTCTCCTGTGTGTCCAGGGATGGTCTGCTAGTAATTGTACGCACAAGTAGGCCTACATGTTTCACACACAAACTTGACTTTTTTCATCCGAAGAAAGTCAGCGCCATTACTGGCGCCACAGCGGCGCGAGATGAAGAAAGATGTGCCGCCACCGATAATTGGTCATTCACAGAGGCAGACGTTGTCGAGGGTGGTCATGATGATTGTACCAGACTTCACTAGCCACGAGATGTGTCTACAACACAAATCAGACTACTAGAAACTTCGGCCGACCCGCGTAATCGCATCGACGTTCCTTAGTTCCAAGGTTGTGACAAGATTGGGCCATTGTGGAGGGAACCCCAATTTTGATTGAGGCCATAGAATAAAATAGAAGCATTTTCTAGCACTTTCCAGAAGTTCTAGCATATACTGGCATTTACTAGTAATAACTCATGTCCTCAGATCTGCATTATCAATTTGTCATCTGATCAGATATAAAGCCCCCAGAGCGACGTCTCATCTGTTCTCCATCAACAAAAGAATCACATACAGTCCATCACAGTCAGGATGTTTTCGTCACCTTTATGCTATCCACATGAATTTCACCGCCTGGTCAACCACTTGGCAGCGCCCTATCCAGTACAATCGGCTTCGTGCTATCCGCGTCGCCGCCACACGTACTCTAGACGTCAAGAGGCTCCGATCCAGCGATACAGAATTCTCATCTCGAATGATGCCGAGCCCGACTACGACACCAAGATAGATCCTGCAGTCAGATTTTACAACGAAGCTGCCAAGTATGGTCTTGAGGTCGAAGTTCCCGGTTTCTCCAAATCGCAGATCAATGTCGAGTTCACTGACAACAAAACAATGAGACTCTCCGGCTCTACAGCACCAGTCGAGCATGAGACAAATGCTGTCGAGACCTCCCTATTGACAGAACGCGAGACACAGGTCGAAGCACCAAGTGAAACGACTGCAACTGAAGTTCTAAGAGATTCTGCCTCCCCATCACCATCCGTACAGTCAAAGAGGACAAGTATTGAGGAAGTCAGGGATGAATCCGAGGCCGATTACGTCGATGTCGAGTCTACAGGGAGTGGTCGACATGACAGCGCATCAGCGGAGAATCGCACGACAATCGCCGAGCCGCACCCATCACGAGACCTGGATGAATCTCATGTGACTAAAAAGACACAAATTGTGGATCGACCAGTGTATACTCGATCGTTCGATAAATCATTCGAAATTCCAGCAGATGCGGATCGCGATCAGGTCTCTGCAGAACTTAAAGATGGCATTCTACGCATTCGCATCGGCAAGGTGACTACTGAATCGAGTCGCCGTCGTGTAGCTGTCCTTTGAGCCTCACAATTGTAGTCGCGAACATAAGACAAGATCGTGACAAATGTAAGCATGTAGCAATAAAACATTTTAAGACCACTCCTCCTTTTCTCGCTTTATTTGAGTACGATTTGACTGTTTCTCAGGCTCAGGAAAGCCTGTGCGGCGTCTACACTCATGCCCTTGACAACCGCGTAAACCTCAGCATCGTGATACCGCAGCTTCGTTTTTGGATCCGTGTACTTAGCTTCAAGCCCCGTGATGTCGCAGTACTTCTTGGCTGGCATCATGGACGGAGTGGCCTCGATATTTGTAAATGTAGGTGCATTGACATCTCGATTGGGGTGGTTATTTGCATCAGCCGTGAGTAATTGCTTCAAGTTCTGTTTCCGTGGTAAATGATAGTTTGGATTCTTGAACGTTTTTGTCTTGGTCAAAAGATCTGCTTCATCTAGCGTTCGAGTCATACTTCTAGGTGAAAATTTCTGTAACTGCGTCTAGTCGATATCAAGTCATAGTACGCATGGTAATCTGTTCAAATTGACTATACCGTACGGTAGGGAGCCGTGCCCTGTGGGCGATTCATGTCGCTGTGACAATGTCGGCTAAGGCGAATCCTCAAGCGCGTGTAATTCACGGAGTACTAAGCAGCTGATCAATTGAAAGCTTTTAGAACTGCTACGTCTAGCTACTGAAGAATCACCTTGACTGCTCCGGCCATGGTGATATACAACTGGGCAAATTATGATGCATGAGCATATGCTATACTCTGCAGTCCATAGCTGTCAATTTAACGATTGTGTACGGTATAAATGACCATTGCTGGCAGTGTCTACAGTCATTTGCATCCACTACCCGGCTAGCAGCACAGCAGCTCTATTCAGAGCACAAGTTTGTAGATTCGCTCAGCTCTCATCTGCTTGCTCTGAGCTAGTGCCTATCACCTCATCACGAGCGTTGTGCCATTCTACAGGTATCTTTTGGCGTGCTAAATCGTTGCAAACACGAATTCGACTCTGTAGTTGTTTGAGATCGGCCTTCAAGCTCTTCGCTAGCTTTGCTCCCTCGATGAAGTCGCGCTTGACTTGACCGACCTCTTTCTTAGCCCTAGCATTGAGCTTTGCCAAGGAGTCATTCCTATTATGAAGATGTCCAGAGGTTTGTGATTGCAAGGCTAGACAACAATCAAGTTTGGTGGAGGAAAGAGTGTCGTGAATCGTGCTGGCCAAGTATACTGATAGATTCGTGTCTGGTTCAGGTATAGATTCCAAGGCGGATCCCGCATAAAGTGATGCATTCGAGCTAGCAGAAGACATTCACTAATCGACAATTTTCAGTGGTCATCGGAACAAATCATCTTCATACTCTGTAAACACTTCCTGGATCCACTGTATGTGCGCGTCCCCTTAGACGAGTCCTCAAGACTTACAAGTGGACGACTGAGAACGATAGATCCTGCCTACGGCTATGCCACCATCTAGTTTTATGACTGCGTAGTCTTGTCTGTTGAGAATATGAGCTTCAGCTGGAACTGGGCAGGCATCGGCATCTTCAAACAGACAGGACCGGCTCCACAATGATTGGCTGTGGCTCATGCGACTAAACTTATCACAAGTCAGAGCGCTCTTATAATTAGGATAACACACTGAAAAGGCGATATCTGAATACACAGACAGACGCTGTAGCGACTGTGGTCTATGGTTGCATTTCTCTTAGCAATCACGATATCCAAGACAAGCCAGTGAGCGAGACTCGCCACCATGGTTTCTACGAATAAGGAGACCTTCATGACACCTGCACAGCAAAGAGAATATCTGGCAGCGTTGAGGAAACAAAATGCAGAGCTGTATGGACTTACGGGCGCTCGGAATAGACCTGATAGCAAGGATCCTTGGTCCTTGTCAGTGTCAGGACGCGCAGATGTTCCAACTCAATCGTTCCACACAAGCACGTCTCTCGAGAAGAAACACGCACCCCCAAAACCTCCGAAGTCTACGCAGCTAAGAACTACATATACTAGCTCGAGTACCTCACCTCAACAAGTTGATCCAAGTCACGAAACTTCAGGGCACAATATCGAAAGCGCCCGGCCCAAGATTCAGCCTAAGCCAGTTGCGAAGCCACTCCCCAAACCACCCAGAGACACTGGTACAGGCCCGTCGGACCATTCAGGACTAAGGACTACAGCAAAATATCCACCTCAAATAGCACAAAAACCGAAGGATCAAGCAAAAGAGAGTGCATTACAAAACAGGATGGTTAGCTTGTCATTGACAAATTATGATATACCACAGTATACTGACCAGGCTTCACACGATGAAGGGATTAAGAGAGATAACGATACGCCTGCTTTCAAGATTGATGAGCCGCAGAAAGTTACGATCCCGGTTTTCAGCTTCACTGAAGATGAGCCACAGTCTTCTACGGGGTAGGCGCTTAGATCGTCCCGCAAGCTCAATATTGATATCGTCAGTTATGCCGTTCCCGAAATAGCTATCCAAGATGCCTCAGTTTCTGAACTGCCTGTCTCTTCTGTTAATCGAGCAGCAGACTATTCAAAGAGACGTTCGCGAGAAATGGAGCCAAAACGATCGTCCAGGATCCGTCAAGCGATTCCAGATTCCGACCAAATCCAAGTAGATCGTGGTCTGCGTTGTGCAAATTGCTATGAAACTTTCGGTCGTGGTCGAGTAATCACGGCGAATGGGAAAAGATATCATCCCAGTCATTTCACTTGTTTCGAATGTGGAATACCACTCGAGCACGTAGACTTTTACTCTCACGAAACAAAGGACGATCATGGTCAGGTGGTTGGCGATGAAGTGTATTGCCACTTTGATTATCATGAGCTTTTCAGTCCAAGGTGTCATGTCTGCACCACGCCGGTCATTCGCGACGGAATCAAAGCGCTGGGACACATTTACCACGCAGAACACTTTTTCTGTGCGTTGTGTTCACAGACATTCACTCAGGAGGGCTCGAACGGGACTGAATTTGTCGAGAGGGATGACTTGCCATGGCATCCAAAGTGCTACGAGGAAAAGTTCAGCCAAGCTTATATGTGTAGAAAGTGCAAGCAGAGGATTCCTGCAGGTGAGCAAGTCATCACGTTGGGAACAGGCAGTCACTTTCACCATCAATGTTTCCAATGTGCTCTGTGCAAGAGCTCGTTGGAAGAAGGCTTTTATTGGTCAAATGCGAGGGAAGGTATCTGTAGAGCTTGTAGAGCAGCCGAGGTCAAGCGCGAGTTGTGATGATTATCTCTTCTGACGGAGACTCAATACTAGATCTTCTACTTGTTCTTCTTCTTCTTCTTTGTCATGCCGGCATAAGCTAAGCTTGATTTATGGTAGTAGATATCCTGAGCATCTCTGACACTCAATCCAGTAGTCGGAGCAGTCTTTGATACACTTTTGCATGTGACAGAGCCCACGACTGAGGCCGAGCTTTTTCCCATTTGCATGAACGGCAGTGCAGCCTCCGCAAATCTGTGGACTTGGTACTAGTACAGTACTTACCGAGCGGATCTGACATCCGGGCTCGTGAAACATCCGTGTCTGAACAAGTCGTTCTCCTTGAGCAATTGACGGTGCTCAGGCTGTCAATATCGATTATTCACACTGCTCAGGACTTGACAATCTCATCAGAGACGACATGACAGTCACCGCGATGGAAGAATTCGACGGGCCACTCTTTACAACCGTAGCAACGACATCTGGGAAATGTCCTTTACGAGATGGAAACTTTCTCTCCTACGAGATACACGGGACTGGCGAAAACAGGATAATCTTGATCATGGGGCTTTTCGCATCTCGATATAGTTGGCGAGAGACACTCAAGTACTACATGTCACAACCAGGGGACCACTATAGTGTACTCGTGTTTGACAATCGTGGGGCTGGCGTCTCTTCCGCGCCCTGGGGTCGATACACGACAAGGATGATGGCCACGGATGCTTTGCAATTACTCGACCACCTCGGCTGGAAAGAAGCTAGGAGTGTTCATCTGAATGGGCTTTCCATGGGAGGAATGATTGCGCTAGAGTTGGCAAACATGGCAGGCGAGCGATTCAAGTCTCTGACTTTGACCGTGACGTGTGCCAAGCATCAAAACCCCCCTCGAACGAGGGCAGAAAGCGCACAGAATTGGGTCAACTTTTTCAGGCCAAAGACGACGTACAGTGCGAAAGTGAACAATATGATTGCTTCCCTCTTTTCAGATGAGGCATGGCTGCAGGAGAAGAGGAGTGATGAAAGTACTACCACCAACAGAGACGCCGTCTATGCCATGTTGCTCAACAGAGTCAAAAAGAGTGCTGGACCTCCTTTATCGGGCCAAGTCGGCCAAATTTCCGCCGTGTTGACTCACAACTGCTCATATGCGAGCTTGGCCCGAATCGGGGAGACCATACCAGACATCCTCATCATCACTGGAGATGCCGACAAACTCGTCTCGCCCGAGTGTAGCGAGGAGATGTATCGCGAGATGAGCAGACAAGGTGCGCAAGAGGTGGTACGAAAGGTCGTCTTACGGGGTAAGGGACATGCTCTACCAGTCGAGGCGGAAGACGAGTATCATCGAGAGATACACGCCGTTTTGGAGGCTGGAAATAAAAGGTGGCAGAGGTGAAGTTTTTTTTTGATGATGATGAATGATTACAGACATGAATGAGCGAGCGACTATTTGAAACACGATATAGACATAATATGAGAGAATTGAGCCTTGAATAGAGCAATCTATTATTACAGGAAAAGTGAATCTAGCTTTGACACTTCCGCCTTGCGTGCTCGATCCGCGGGTTTGAGCATGGTCCTCTTCTTGTCCGCCCCCCTTCTTGATATAGCTACTGGAATACTTGAGTCTTTGAGCTTGTCTTGCGACTCTACCATATTATAGTTTTCTGCCTCTTGACTTAGGGAGAGCCAGTACAAGTCTGAGAATACCCGTTTATAAAGTCTTGATTTCGAGCGCAAATGACGCAGACCTCTACTGACGAGACTTCATTCTGGCAAAAGTTGACGGACCAACAGACGACGACGACGGTTGGTCTTGGGTACGTGACTACGAATCCCTCTGACCCTTCGACATCGTACTGGCCCGGTCCGGGGTACTTGCCGAGCTTCAAGTTGGGCAGGGAGTGGATCACGCACTATACTTCTGCCAAGTACGTGTCTAGTACGACCGACTCGACGACGTCTCGCCATTCCATCGATTTGGCAGACTTTGATCATAGTCTTGGACATAACCATCAACGAGAAGATCAAGATTCTTTCGTGAGTGACATTTTAATCACTTATAAACTCAAGAATCCCACTCAATTTCTGCGTGATGTCTTTGACGCACGAGACTTGAAGGAATTCGCGAGCAGGTTTCCGGCGGGTACGTCCCTGTACATGGTCACCGGCTACAAAGTCTCTCGAAACGTGAGCACCGCATTGGAGCAGCAAGAATCGCAAGATACCGGTCTGACGTTTCAGTTGTCTACGAAATTGTACGGACCGACACCAGTCAAAATTGGCGGTCCTCACGCAGACATCAATGCCAAAGTGACGCAGAATGATCTCACAAAGATCACTTACCAAGCACCTGGTGACTCCATCTTTTTCGTCCGGTATCAACGAGTACAATTAGACCAGACGTACCCCAACGTTCTGTGTCTCCCTCCGAAACGACTCTCGTGGAAGGAATGGTTAGGGGGAGGTATGTGGACGAGGCAAACGAGGACAATCGTTCTGCCCAGGTTGAACGACACCAGTCAGCAGCGACTGTTGGTGACGACAGATTCGGTCGCGGTGGCAGTCAGGAAGATGCTGGAGATGAGACAGTTGCCTGACACTGGCAGACGGACCACGTTCGCTTCATCGGATGAGCAGCTCCTAGTGACTACTTTGGTAAATAGTGATCAATCTTTAGATGAGTCAAGCAGCTGTAGACGAGGAGATTTGGTCCAGCTACCGTAGCTCCAGTTGAAGTGTCGGGAACCAATTGCTTGCAATCTGACAGACGCCGAACAGAGACGAGGGAGACAGGAGAGACAGGAGAGACAGAGAAGGGAGACAGACAGGAGAGACGAGAGAGACAGGAAGAGACAAAAGGCTGCGTACGATTACGGTTACTGCCTAAACTCAATTTGAGCCGACACGGAGGCTCGGCCGAGGTGCTGCTCAAAGGCTGACTGACAATCAAGAAATCTCACGCGATCGACTGCCCGATTGGTGTAGAGCAATTCTGTCAGCCTCCCCGAGATCTGTCTGCTTCCAGTCCCGTTCCAATTGAAAGCTCGGTGGGAGAGCTGAGGATGTCATTGATCTCCGGTCTGACAGGTCGCACGATAAGGTCCAACTCTTTAATCTTCCCTCCTTCAAGGTCCCTCCATTGCGACATCCTCCACCCCAACTCTGTCCCTCAAGTCCCTCCTCTCATTCGACTCATTTACTCCTCTTCCTACGATATCGCATATCCGTCCTTGTGGACAATCAATAAGCAAATGCCGCACGGCGCAATGGACCCACTCAGCGTCTTTCCCGTCGAGGTCGCAATCAAAATCATGGAGAATATCGAATTGGAGGAACTCTTGCTGTCAACTCGATTCACCTCTCGCGTCTGGAACGACATCTTGTTCAGTCAACTATCACACCTCATCGTAGCTTCCTATCAATTACGACTGGATCTCGGAGGCAGACGCTTCGACTTGCCGCTCAAGTTTCGCAATCGAAATGGAAATCTTGATGTCTATGCAGCAGACGTCCTCAGTGTTCATGCCTTTTGCTCAAAGGACGGCGCGTGCCTGCCCATCAGCGCGGGTATAGTCAACAGAAGCGTCAGTCGTTCGTTCATGTCCAATCGTGCAATTCCAGCACTCAGTATTGCCAGGACGAGCGAGGACCGGCTTGTGCAGAGGGCAGAGTTGAACAGAGTCCAGTACTCGAATCCAGTCACCAATACAGGCGCTCTAGATTCCATCGCTCTGAATTTGGCCATCGAGTCATTCTTGGACGATGGCAACGTGTCTGATTCAGACACAGACTCTGACAACAGTAATGATCAAGAACCCCCTGTAGCTTACAGGGATCCGACCGTCAAAGTGACACTCAGTATCAAGCCAGCAGAACTGACCAAATGGATCGTCTTGTGCCGTCTGGCACAAGGATATCAGACACCGGCCGAAGCTCGCGAACTCAACAATCCTGTAAACAAGTTGAGTGGTATCGTAGGTCCATACAGAGGCTTCAAGAACAGTGCTGGCATCTGGTGCTGGTCACATGCGACCAAGGTCAAAGTCTAGTGATGAGCAAATGACGAAAAGAGTGACGAGAGCGATTTAGTGGCGATGCGATGCGATGTGATGCGGTGTTGGAATGTGTCCTTGGGAAGCTAGAGTGTCCGATTAGAAATTACATGATACAGTTTAAAAGACCATAGATAGATTGCGACAGTGTACTTAATAGTCGATGAAGAATATCACGACCTAATCATGCTCATAGATCGCCTTGTAAACGACCGGCATTGAGGATTTCATCTTTTCGGTGTTTTGTCGATTGAGTTGCTGAAGCTTCTCCAATCGTTCATCCCCGACATCGACTTGCCTCCCTCGTTTCGCGTACTGCTGCAAGAGGACGTCCTCGACGATTTGTCCATTGAGGTTCGCCCAGACATTCACGCCGTCGGCACCGTTTGCGGACTTGTTGGCTTGACTAGTGGCATAACTGGAAAATTTGAGTTTCATCTCGTCGGGATCATCAGACTTGACGCTGAGGATACTGAGGGCGATAATGTTGAATTGCGTGTTGGCGTACAACTTGGCGGCGTTCAAGATGCCCGTGAGCGCTCTCTTGAGAGCGACAGAGGTGTGTTTGTAAATCACGCACCTGACCAATTCCAGACCGGTTCGTAGAGGGCCAGGGGGACACTTGGATTCTAATTGAAGTAGTGTGTCTTTTGCTTTCGCTTCGTCGTATTTTTGTGGTCCGCCGTAAATCAGGACCGTATTTAATTGTGACAAGACGGAAAAGTCGCCTTCCGGAGGGATGAGGGAGTAGTAGGACAAGGCACCGTCCAAGTCTCCTTCTTGTTGAGCCAGACATCCCCGTAAAAACGCGAGGACGGGCGAGTCGGCGTGGATGCCGAAAAGTTCTTCTCGAACCGAGCTGAGTCTGCTGTGCAAGAGGTGATTCAACGCCGTGTACACAAGAACAATCTGGGACATGCCCTTTGTCCACGAGTCCTCTCCCACGGTCTGAATCTCCTGCAATAATTGCCTCCTCCCTTCCACCAGAAACTTTTCACTCTTGCTCGACGTTATTTCTGGCAAATGTACGAGACTGCTCAAGACGTACATGAAAATCGTGAATCTCCGACTCGAGAATAAAGTCAGCGTCAAAGTCTCGACCTTGGTATCCGACTCGGGACCGCTCGGAATGGTCAGACGGATGGTAGGATCCATATTTGGATTTGCGTCCAGACCTTTATGTATAATGGCCAATTTAGTCAGTGCCCGCCTCGAGCCCTGCTCAACCTGATCACTTTTCGCTACATTGCCTACCAATACGTCTCCCAAGACTGAGACTGCCAAGTGCATGTAATCGAGAATGGCGAGCTGCGAAGTATCGAGTGTCTGTAAATCTGCCTTTAGAGCTGGCGAAACAGCATCAGGAACTGTTGCACCCTGTGCTATATATACCACCGAATCGAGAAGATCAGCGACTTTTAGAATCTCAGAGTGCTGACGAGCCGTCGCAAGTGCACGTAAACTACGTACCGCCGCAAGCGATTTCTCAAGCTCGAAATTCGTAAAGAGGAAGATGTAGTGCCACTTGTCCAAAGTGTATCCTCCGTCAGTACATATCGTGAAAGAGTCCTTGATTACCCGTTTGGAGGCATTGATCGAGCCCAATTCCCTGAGTACTCGGCAGAGAATTTCGTTGAGTGCCAACTTGTACTCTACCAAATGATCCTGGTTTTGCGTCTTGATTAAACCCTTGAGAATCACATCCTCTGCTTGACGTGTGTTTGTCGTGTACTTGTGTAGTGTCTTTGCTAGCAAAAGACGTGCCCTCAACTCGATCTGAAGTGGAACGACGTTGGTCGGTAAAGCAAGCTGAAGATGTAAAGCAGAAACTGCAAGCTCTATGCACGGTATCGCATCAGGACACGGCGGTCTCGCAGCGTGAGATACGAGCTGTTCCGCTACCGAGAGGTAGTATGTTGCTTCATTCATTCGGACGCCAAAACATGTGTAATTGATGCTCTAACAAGTGTTTGTGTGGAACAAGTGAGAGTAGTGGTCAAACTGAGCTGACAGTCAGATGCCTGGACACCACAATACAATAATGATCTCTCAGATCCCTTGCAGTATTTCGTTAAAAGCACATGATATGCGTTGCTATAGCTAGTTGTTGATATGCCTACTGATCGCAAGTGAATTGATGCTTCTGGCACAACGCACGCTACCATAAGATTCGTGCACAAAAAAGTGTGGAGCTCGACGATACGCACGGCCCCCTACCGTAACCATGCGCTTTCAAGATTGGCATCTGACACGTTTGCAACCGCAAATTAACATTTTGAGTGTGGCACAGAATCACCGTGGTTTCTCGATATTTGCATAACTTCTACAATAATGAAGCTATCATCGATCATATAGATGCAAAAGAAACAGCGTGATTTCGCCCGGGCTCGAACCGGAGACCTCGTCCGTGTGAAGAACGCGTGATAACCAACTACACCACGAAACCAGCAACATTTTTGCTGTCAGAACATATAAGAACCCCGAGGACAAGATTAGAGTTTGTGTGGAGGCACACAGACGGCTAAGTGAAACATGTTTCACTCCCTCGGTAATTCTCCGTGATGTGCAATGTCTTTTAGACACCGTGACAACATGGGTGGATCCAGAAAGAATACCTTGAAAATCGCGCGACTGTAAGGGTAGGGCGTCAATGCAGATGTGATCGGTTCGGTCACGAGGCCTTGAGTGTCAGATGAGTAAATCCAGTTGCATGCAGGCGATATGGGCCCCACTAACAAGATGAACAGACTTGGACACTTACAGAAATTGAGCACGGCCCATTTTCCTTGATGTGATTTAATTCTTCCATCGCCGAGTAGAGTAGAGGATGCGCTTTCCATAGCTCGAAGAACAATTGAAAATAAGTAGGAACCTATGCCTTGACCAGAACATGGTAGGAACGTGATCATTAATTACACCACGAAATTAACAACCATTTGGTGATAAGTATTTATATGAGCCCAGAAATAAGAATACTTAGGACGGCTGAGGACCAATATCCTCATTCAGAGTACTAGTCGTGTTCTAGTGGTCGATAGTGATCCGGCAAGTGTTATTGGTCTCCTACCTCGCTTTTTATCTGCTTGGTTTGCTCCTTGTCACGTATTCAACTCGTGCACATATGCTCAAGTATGTGGCCAGGGATTCTCGTCCACCATGAGCCTCAGCGTCAACTCCATCAAGAATCATGATGGTATGCGTGACGCAATCAGTATTCCTAAGCAGCACATGTTATATCAGGAGACAAGTGAGCAATTGTAAGCTTCGTGTTTCAGCGATCGAGGGTCATGTGGTGGCGTGTGGCTGGCAAAAGTCTAAATTCTCCGCTGATCACGATCAGTACTGTCTCCCATACGGTAATCAACGAGAACCAAACAACAATTGCAATGATATACACATCAGAACGAGAAGAGAGCGAATAAAAGTCATGATTGAATGCCAGATTGTATCTAGCCATCATCATAGCATATAGATTCTAGCAAACATGCAGACAATACATGTGCAACATTAGTTCGTGCAGTCAAACATGACCGCGAGGACGACTCCTTGCTTCCGGACTCCACATGAGCATCAACTCCTTGGCTCTTAGAGATTGCTTCGCACTTGCTATGGCAGGCACTGCAAAAGATACCATATTCTGTCTACAGTATCATACCATTCAATATATATCATTACAGTCGATTAGTCACCGGTGACTATCAACTTTGTAATGAATCTCTGGCAGATTATATGGCTAGCTAGAGTGGTGGCAGGACATTCATGGATCGATAACATTTTCGTGAGCACCCAACCAAGCGTCCTGGGCTATCCTCGTAATTATGCTGGCCACGACGCTGCTCTCACCACAACGCAGTATAAAGTACTCGTCAACGACTTGAGTACGGCCGTATGTGGACCTTCACAACAAGGAGCATCCTACTCTTCTCAGTATCCTATGCTCGTGGCTCCTGCAGGCAGTGAACTCACAGCGACATATCTCGAGAACGGGCACGTTACAAAAGACAAATTACCACCGGATAATTTACCACAACCTGGCAATTATTCCTGGTTCATCTCATCAAAGGGCGGTTCGCTCAACACCTTTGCAGACTTGAACAGTGCAACACTACTCGCCGGACCATCATCCTTTGATGACGGCCGATGTGCAGTCGATGCTGCAGGAATACAGGGTCGTCAAGGACCAATCGACTGTCTCTCCAAGATTACCCTTCCCGCATCTCTGACCCCGGGAACATATCAATTGGTCTGGTGGTGGGACTTTACGAAATTGACGGCCATCGATCCCACTTATACGGAATGGTACACGACATGTCTGGACGTCCAAGTCATAGCCTCTGGCGGTACTGTCGCAGCACAAAAGGCCGGTACCTTGGCCTTATCCTCACCCAAATACACAAACACGACCTACACCTCTCCGAGTGCCGCTTCCGCCACCCCGGCCGCTGGATTAGCCAACGTCGTAGCTTCGAAGGCGGTAGTGGCAGCAGCAGCAGCGTCCAAGGTCGCAGTACCACTTCAAGAACAAGACGTCGTCGTCGTTTCGGCAGTCACGTCGACGTATACTTATAATCACCCAACCATCATCGACATCACTACACCTACCTCTACCACAGTACCTAGCACCTCCTCCTCCTCTATCGCTGCCGCAAACACGTATATCCCCTCCAGCATGCAAGTCAATCCCATCGACGGATCACTCTCACCCCTCGTTCTGGCCGTCAATAATCACCAAGACGTCAAGAGCAGCAGTGTCAGCAGTAGCGGCAGTAGTGTCGTCGAGGACCAGGTGACGATTTTCGTACCAGTCTACATCACCGTCGACCCGACCGACTGTCCTGTTCCCCTCGTCACGAGCGCGAAACAGTCCGTCACGACCGTCACTAGTGTCGTACAAGTCACCCTGACGCAGACTGATTCCGTACCCACAATCGTCAAACGTCATCATTCTCATTCTCGTCATCACCATGCGCACTAATATTGCCACGGTATGACTAAACCACATTATCTGTAGTTTTATTGTATATTCATGGTAAATATTTCAAAATCTTCATCAAAACTTGATTGCATGGAGAAATCCAGACTCAGTGCTTATGTGCACTCGTGAAAAACGTGGAAAAGTATAGAAACAAAGCAATATCTATACAAGAGAATTGATAAACATACGACCAGGCTGTCGCTCGGGAGTATATATACCCCATGTACAAGAAGAACAATCATCCAAAAAGAGTCCTCCTCCACCAAAGCTACGATTGCAATAGATTCTTGCGACGGACTTTTGCTTCCTCGAGCATCTTTCTGATACTCGGCTCCATGACGGGCTTGATGAGGACAAAGTCGGCACCGCACTCCAGATACTCGTCCTGATCCTCCTTCATCGCGTTTCCAGTCACGCCAACCACCATTGTATCAATCCCCTCCATCCGTGCGCTCGTCACCATCTCCACACCACTCAACACGGGCATCTGATTGTCGAGAAAGACAATGTCGAATGGTTGGCGTGCCGGAGCATCGCCCACCGGCTTTCGGAAATGTAAGCGGACCAAATTCAGTGCCAACAAACCATTCTCGACTGACTGCACCTGATGACCCAGTCGAGTAATCATGCGGGTCATCAGCCGTCTCGTCAACAAGTCGTCGTCAACCACCAGTACGGATAATGGTTGCGAGTCCAAGTCCGGGAAGATTGTGAGTCCTTCAACTGGCGGTGAGATTGTTTCGTCGGCAGGCGCATAGGGTCTCTGCACGGTATTTTGTGGAACTGTAGCATCTGACGCAGTAGAGATGTGCTCAAATTCACTCGAGTGGAGCTGTGTGAGGCTCGGACGTATGTCGGAATGGATTTCGGTGGACGGCCGTGCATGTCCTTGAGATGAATGGCCGCCCTCGTCCACCGTCGAGGACGACAATGGAGGAGTGAGCGGCTCCAGTCGGTCGCCAGGCACAAAATGTACTGTAGATGTGTGTTGATGCTCATCGTGATACTCGACGGTAGGAGGAATCGGATTCACCATCTGCTCTTGCACAAGAACTCGTGCCACATCTTCAATCTTGCCATCATTCATAGTGGCTGCCGAAGACTCTTGGCTTGAAGGACGCGGAACCATAAACTGGTGTAGCTTTGAAGGATCAGTCATGGCATAATCCTGTTCCACCCAAAAGACGGAGCCTTCACCGACTTTTGACTTCAGTCCAAGACGTCCTCCAGAAAGCTGCACGATGTTTCTGACTAAAGCGAGACCTAATCCAGTACCCTTGCCACCCTGGCGTTTTCCAATTTCTGTCTGTACATAAGGAGAGAACAGGCGGTCGTCCTTCAGGTCTTGTGCTCGTATGCCCATTCCGGTGTCATGTACTTCAATCCTGATTGTGATTTTATCATTCGTGTTAGGATTTCTGAGATGATGATTACGATCACCTACAGACTCCCTAGGATGAGTGGGTAAGCGATGTCCTTCTGTCATACGCTCAATAGCGTAGTTCTCTTGAACAGCTCTATGCGGATCCGGTAAAAGCAACCTCGTAATGAGCGTGACCGAGCCGCCCTCTGTAGTAAATTTGCAAGCATTTGAAGTCAAGTTACTTAGGATCTGTCGTAGTCGCATCTCGTCTCCGATCAAGTCACCCAGTGCTTCGATCCTTGGATCTAGTTTGCTCTGCAGCATCACCCTCTTGGAGGTGGCCGCTACGCCAAGACCGATAACGACCGAGCGAATCGCTTTGGTGAAGTCAAACGGACTTGAGGCACACAGTAGCTTCCCAGCCTCCATTCGATTGAAGTCTAGCACGTCATTGAGTACCTTTTCCATCATTCCTAGACTAGATTGCAAGACATCTACCAATTCGATCTGATCTTCATCTGCTTGCCTGAAAACGTCCTCACCAATAAGGTTCTGGATAGCCAATAGAGAAGTGTTGAGAGGCACCCGTACTTCGTGAAAAATGTAATTGACAAATCTCTTTTTGGAATCACTGGCTTTCGACTCCGCTACCTGTGCTTTCTGAGTTGCCTTATACTGAGCCTTGAGTTGGTCCCGGAGATTGAATATCTTTCTGTTCGACTTTTCCCGTGCGTATGATATGTACAATATGAACATTTGGAATAGCATAAAATTGAAGAAGTGGCGATACCATGAAGTCTTTTTCGGTATTAAAAGCGCCGCAATGTATGCCAGGGTACCGATAGTGCCAATCAGGTGTGTCAATCTGGAACCCTGTAGAGCGAATAAGGACATTGTAGGCATGGCAATCAAATAATAAAACAAACCGATAAAATCTTTTTTCCCGCAAGTCGGCATTGTACCATAATAATGACAGCCGATCAGTTGCCCAACAATCAGAGCAGACCATACCCAAGTTGTGTAGATGGAACAGACCTTCCAAACCCAGGGGAACCGTTGAGGAACATCAAATATGATTGCGGGCAAGAGAGGCAAGACTCCTATGCCGAGGAGACCGCACCATGCAATATAATCATAAGTTTGCCAGGGACGAGGATAGAGACCAAGAACGAGTGCCCAGGCAATGTAAAAGTACAACGAAGTCCAAATCGCTATCCGCTTCGACAGGAACCAGCTCTCTTTCTGATAGTGACGCTCTTTTGCTGGATCTTGAAATGACAAGAAGAAGAATTGTTGCAGAAAAGAAGAAAATGTCTGTATAAATGTTGAGAACCTCGATCGTCTCAGATGCATTTCGTTGTATGGCGTGCTCTCGTTCTCTGAGCCATCAACAGTGGTTTGTCGTTCTGTCGGAGCATTGGTATCTTTGCCGTCGAGACTGAACTCAGACTTCTTCTCTACGACGACAATATCGACGTTATTTTGTTCCGAGTCTTGTGTGTCTGAGCGCATCAGACCGTTGCCATCTTCTGCGAGATTGCGTCGAAATGTCGATACTGAGTGCCTTGTCGAACCCGAATGACCAGAACTTGCCCCATATCTTTCGAGGTCAAAGATGGGCTCCGATGGCTCGCTCAAGGGGTACTGCAGTCTCCTAGCGGCCCTAGTAAGTCTTCTGAGTCGTGTACCAAGAGATTGCTCCTGGAACGTTGCCATCTTTCAACCACAACACCGCGCGTATCGTGCAGCTAGCACCGCAGACTGGCGTCCAGCCAGCGAACAACGCTACGGAGTGATTTGATCTATCTTCGTATGAACTCGAGAGATCTGGAGAAGGATCGTTGCGCGGCCGGCTCAAATGAAAGCTAGATCTAAGTGTAGTCAAAGGCACATTCGAGATGCTTTTTGTCCTTCCATATGTTTGTGTGGGTTGTGTGTGTCGTCGAGCTTTGGGATAAAGCGTGCTCGAGCGGTGCACGTGGCGAACTACGGCCGATGGCTTTAACCAGGTTTTCCTTGGCATTTGCCGACCAATTGGAATGTTGGCAGAGCTAGACAAAGCAACTGAAAGACCAATTGCAAGGCCTAGGGACTACCGTACAATGATTGAACGGGGCCTGTTCTTTTCTACCTATAGCTGCTCGAATACTCGAAACATTTTGGATTGATGTGTGCATGTAACATTGCAGTCGCGGGCAAGTGAATAGAGTGTACAGCTCTTTCTATGACATGACACCGAGTACGCCATGTAGTTGAGTATTTTATGAACGGCATCGCCACAGTCTCTTCTTGCCATTTTGTATCATTGTGCGAGTTGACCTAAAGTCATAGTTCGGGAGCAGAGGACATATTCCGTCCAGGATGCCTATACCTGACTGACCATCCAATCTTGATCATAAGCACAAATATTTGTCTAAACCTAATATTTGTCATCAAACGCATCGATGATGTCCTGAGCTGGCATCTACACTCTTTCTATGCAATCATATCTTATAGATTCATTAAAGACATCAATACTTGCTTTCTCATGAGATTCCTTGTCAAATCCGCCCGGCTTTCGATATTAAATATATACAAGTGTGATGCACCCAAAATATGCACAAATTACGCCAAACAAGTTTGTTCATACATTCTCGAGTCATTGTCACCCACACACACTGACTCGCAAATGACATGAAGTATCTGCACCAAAGCTTTGACAGAGAGTGCACATACGTGCATGAGCATCTAGCCCAGCATAGCGAGCTCCCATGACGACTGTGGTAATGTAAGCGCTGTGATACCAAGCAACGAGCCTTCGTTCTCACCAGCAAAGGAGGACTTCTCAATAGCTTTGCTATAGCAGGCATACAATTGTGCATACTGCTCTAATGTAGAGTCCTGCAAAGGGTCTGTAGAGAGTCTCAGTGATCCCACAAGGAATAGCCAGGAGCCATGTATTGCCTAGCAAATAGTGCAGATGAATGTAGCGACAGGTGTCTTAATGTCGCCCATCACTGTGCCTTTTTCAGCCGATTCTCGGGATTCTGCGGGCATACAGATTCTGCTATCGATCTTGCACTGGCCCCTGATCGTGCAACCATGCCCGGTCAGACGAGTCCACTATTAGGGCAAAGTCTAGGCGTCAAAGGAAACACTCTTATTGTTCTTCTTGTTGCGATAATCGCCGTAAAACTTCTTCTTGCTGTCGCCATCCGTTGTTGGAAGAGCTTTACTCGATTTCGGAGCTTTTGTCGCATCTCCCGATCTCAATTCATTCTTTTTCTTTTCAATCAATGCAGCCTTAGATCGTTCCTTCTTCTCGATTTCGACTCGTTTGCGTTCGCGTACTTCTTCCAAATCCTTGACACGTTCCAATTTAGATCTGATTTGTCCTTCTTTTGCATCGTTAACCTCTGCCAAGATACTCAAAAGTAATGACTGGTCCTCCACGAATACTTTACCCTTCTTGCGCTTCTTCTCAACCGCTGCAGGCTTGGCGACTGTGTTTAGGAGAGGTACATTCAATTCCTTTTCTGTATATTTCCTCGTCTTTCTTTTGGTGTTGTTCTGTTGCTTCTGACCTTTCTTTTGTACGGCCATAGCTATGTTGGATCTTCGAGTACGAAATTTGCAGTTGAGAAATTGTACACTGGTCGATGGAACTGCGATTTGCTTTATTTCTGCTCAGCTTGTGTTCACAATGAATTTTCTCAACTTGAGCGGCATCTCCGTGCCCGCACATTTTTGTGGCATTTGAATTTGAGGATGCAAAGATGAGAGAGCTTCGCAAATATTGTGTATGCACTTGTTGAATACAGGACAATAGTTGAGCTTATCTCGGGACGACGTCAATCTTGTAACGTGTTATAGTCTGCGATATGCCCAATCCAAAGAAGCGTGCTGAGAAACAAGAAGCTGCCAGTGTACGACATAGTATGATCAGCTTCAGCGACTGTCGCTGATGAGGAATAGTCCAAAAAGAACGCTGCAGAATCCGCTAAGAAGGCAAGTCAAGAAGAAGCCGAGTGGAGTAAGGGAGCCAAAGGTACTTCAAAAGCTGAGAAGGATGCAGAGAAGAAAGCAGAGCAACAACGAAAGAAGGACGAAAAAGCTCGTCTCGAGGCTGAGGAGAATGCCTCGTTGCCAAGCAAGCCTGTAGCGAAGGCAAAAGGAGCAGACAAGGCGGCAGCCAAGAAAACGAATAAGATTGAAGACTTCCTTGCAGCTTCCGGAATTGAGAAGAAGGCACCAGGATTAACTGCGACGAACATCGACGACGCTCTCGATGCCTTGACCATTACTGGCAAAGGTCCAAAGACAGTAAGTACAGCGGATGTGGACAGGCATCCAGAGAGACGCTTCAAAGCAGCGTATGCAGCATATGAGGAGCGTCGCATAGCGGAGATGAAGGCAGAGAAGAGTGGCTTGAGACAGCAGCAGATGAAGGATGTCGCGTACAAGGAGTTCCAGAAGAGCCCCGAGAATCCGTTCAATCAACTCACAGCTGATCACAACGGTATGCTCAATCACATTTCCGAATAGTTTGAGTATTGACAATTGTAGCCACTCGCGAGGAATTGCAAGATATCGCAACGGCAGAGCGTGAGCGTACCGAGAAGAGGTTGGCTACCAAGTGATCTTCTTCTTCTTCTCTACCATCGCCGCTTACAGTGATGGTTGAAACATTCAAACTTGCAAGGTCACGGGATAAAGGGCTCACTATAGCTAGTGTCATGTCACAGAGTACGACGAGGTAGTACTTGGGACCAGACCTCGGGAGTGCTCGCAATGGTTGTCAATGCTCGTGTATAGAGCTTGCCCGTCCATCTAACCAGGAAGAAGCAGGATCCAATAGCTTGTTCTTTAGCTCGTATGGCAGTAAGCTGTGATCAGGTCGAGTCGTAGCAATTATTGAGATCTTCTACGGTACCTACACTAGGTAGCGTACAAGTTGACGGGATCCCGTGGGAGAGCCTGGGTCGGGGTGATGCTAAGCGATGACCGACGGCGGAAGAGGTCTGATTTGGAGCTCCACGGCATCATCCCCTTCTTCTTACTGGCTGTCTGGAAGAAACCCGGGGGATTAGCGGATGTAGAGATCTGTCGGCCAAAGTGGGCGATCGGCGCCCTCCCATTCATGGATGTTACACCAACCAACCAACCATCCCTGGATGCTGCTGTTGCTGTGTGACCCCGATCTGGCCTGCGACCACCCACAAAGCAGAAATCAATCGTTGCCTCCAGGCGCAGGGAACCGCACAAACCTCGTCCGACGAGGCCGATGTCCATGTCATGCCTTTTGATACTTCTCTCATCCCTCTTATGGTTCCAGCTGTCCTCTCTCTGCCTCTTCTGTCTCTCGTACAATTCCTCCTCCTCTCTTCTGTTCACCAAGCACATCTTTTGTCTCTTCTAAGAATTGTCATTCTTGACTCTGTAGTCTGTAGGAGGATACAGGTGCCCTGCTACGTACGTGGTTGCGCAGTCGCTGACTAGGCTGGATCACGACGGACATTTCCCTTCCACTTCTCGTATAAGAATCCGGAGCACAAGACTAGGCTATACACATCTTCCTCGCTTCTTAGAAAAGTCTGGAAATAGAGTCTCAATCCACAGTTACACGGGAGATGGCATCTGCACAAACACCTACCACAATTTCTCCCACGGTCGCTACCAGCTCAACAACAATGCAGCACAACAGTAATGTTGCACCGCCTCTGAAACACGATAGCATCGCAGATTCGAGCTCAAGCACAGAGACAACCACCAACGCGAGACCGTTTCCCACCTTTGCGGATGAACAGCAGGATATCGAGTCTGGCAACACACTCGCTCGACTCAGCTCACGATTGTCAAAGATGTCCAGCGATGATCAGGAAGATCTGGTTAGGAGACTCTCGAGGCGATCGACCCATCGATCTCAAGTCACGAGCATGAATCAGGAAGACGATGAAGAGAGCAACGAATTCAATGATCTCCTGGCCGAAATTTTCGATCGTGATGAAATGAAGAAGAAGAATGTCGGTGTGCTTTTCAAGGATTTCACCGTCGAAGGGCAAGGTGTGGGAGCAGCTATAGCTCCCACTGTTGGTCAGCTCGCGACGAAAATCGCAATGTTACCTCTACTACCAATCTTACTGCCAGTCCTGCTGGTGAAGAAGTGCATATCGAAGGCCAAGAGTGGCAAGCATACTACGAGGACTCTCATCAACAAGTTCAATGGTTGTGTTCGAGACGGAGAGATGTTGCTCGTCCTCGGCCAGCCCGGCTCAGGATGCACCACATTTCTCCGAGCCTTGGCCAACCAGCGGACCTCACTCAAGTCAGTCAGCGGTGATGTGACTTATGGCGGCATTGGCTGGGAAGAGATGGGAAAGAAATATCGGGGAGAGGTTGTCTATAACCAGGAAGATGACTTGCACTACTCCACTCTAAGTGTCGAGCAGACCCTCAGGTTCGCACTCAAGACCCGAACACCCGCAGACAGACCAACCGGGGAAACTAGGAATGACTATCAGCTCAAGTTTCTGAATGTCCTCGGTAAGATCTTTGGCATTACACACACTTTCGCGACTAAGGTCGGTGATGAGATGATACGTGGCGTGTCGGGTGGAGAGAAAAAGCGTGTGTCCATCGCCGAAGTCTTTGTCAATCGAGCTTCCGTAGGATGTTGGGACAACTCTACTCGAGGACTCGATGCCTCGACTGCTGTCGAATA
This sequence comes from Taphrina confusa, assembly GCA_005281535.1. Taxonomy (NCBI): domain Eukaryota; kingdom Fungi; phylum Ascomycota; class Taphrinomycetes; order Taphrinales; family Taphrinaceae; genus Taphrina; species Taphrina confusa. The sequence continues at coordinate 648,635 of RHGJ01000002.1, read as the reverse complement.
CTGTCGATCGTTGAGAGTTCTCACAAACATAGCCAAGGTTTCCACCATCGTAACAATCTATCAAGCAGGTGAGCAGCTTTACGAATTCTTCGATAAGGTACTGCTCATCGATGCCGGAAAGTGTATATACTATGGTCCTGCAGACGGAGCCAAGGTATATTTCGAGAATCTTGGTTTCTCGCAAGAGCCAAGGCAGACCACGGCTGATTTCCTTACGTCCATTACAGATATCAAGGCTCGGAAGGTCAAGGACGGCGCCAATCCACCACGGACTGCCGCGGGTCTCGAAGAGGCTTACCGCAAATCTTCAGTGGCTCAAGCTACTCTGGCTGACATGGCTGACTTTGAGGGCCAGTTCCAGAAGAAGCACCTGGACGAATCATTCCGCGACACTGAATCTGACAAGAAAGGCAAGCGCCATGGTGTATATGCTCTATCATTCCCCAAACAGGTTTGGTACTGTACGGTCAGACAATATCAGATCAACTTTGGTGACAAGTTTGCATTATTCGGTAAAAATGCCTCGGCAGTCTTCCAGGGACTTATCATTGGTTCTCTTTTCTACAACATGCCAAAGAATACCAATGGTGCATTTTTGCGAGGTGGAGTCTTGTTCTTTTCTCTTTTGTTCAATGCTTTACTCGCGTTGGCAGAGCTCTCATCCGCCTTTTCCTCACGACCAATCTTGATGAAGCACAAATCCTTCACTTTCTATCGACCGGCCGCATACGCACTCGCACAGGTGGTTGCTGATCTGCCAATCATCTTCTTCCAGATTGCTGCTTTCGACATTGTCATTTACTTCCTCAGTCATCTGCAGTACACTCCGTCACAATTTTTCATCAACTTTCTGTTCCTGTATATCTGCACGCTCAGCATGTATTCTTTCTTCCGAATGCTTGGCTCCTTGGTTCCGTCATTGGACGCAGCAACGGCACTTTCTGGTGTCGCAATTCAGGCTCTCATCGTGTATGCTGGCTACATCATCCCAAGGCCTTCGATGCACCCATGGTTTGTCTGGATTTTCTACATAAATCCTCTGGCATACGGGTTTGAAGCACTAATGGCGAATGAATTTTACAATTTAGAGCTTACTTGTGTTGAGCCACGACTAGCACCATATGGGCCAGGAGGGCCATACACCAGTCAGGGTTGTGCAATCGCAGGTTCGACCACAGGATCTACCGTGGTTCAAGGTGCTGCATACATCTCAGAGTCGTTCCAATATACACGATCCCACTTGTGGCGTAACCTCGGAATCATTATTGGTTTCTTCATTTTCTTTGTAGTCATGACTTGTATCGGGACAGAACGTCAAAAACCATTCGCGAATGGTGGTGGAGGACTTGTTTACCTCAAAGGTAAGGAGCCAAAGGCTGTCAAGGAAGCTCTTGCAGGAGAGACAGCTGTGGACGCCGGCGCCGCCGCTCAGCAGAATGAGATTAAAAACACAAGCACTTCCAGTCAAAACTCCACGAAGATGGATGGCTTCGAAAAGTCCGAGACCACATTCACTTGGCAGAATGTGTCCTACAGGGTGCCGGATCCTGCCAACAAAGGTCAAATGAAGACGCTCACAAACAAGGTCTCCGGATGGGTCAAACCAGGACAGCTTACATGTCTCGTGGGGGCTTCTGGTGCAGGAAAAACTACTCTGTTGAACACTCTCGCCCAACGACAATCAACAGGGATCGTGACCGGAGACATGCTTGTTGACGGCAGAAATTTGCCCAAGAGCTTCCAGCGATCGACTGGATACTGTGAGCAGATGGACATACACGAGCCAACGGCTACTGTTCGTGAAGCTCTACAATTCTCTGCTCTTCTACGTCAGCCTCGGGAAACCCCGACCGCCGAAAAGTATGAGTATGTTGAGGAGATTATCAAACTTCTTGAGATGGAGCATATAGCGGATGCTGTCATTGGATCTGTAGGAGCTGGTCTATCTGTCGAGCAGCGGAAACGTGTTACACTAGGGGTAGAACTCGCCTCCAAACCCTCTCTCCTCCTCTTCCTCGACGAACCAACATCGGGGCTCGATTCACAAAGTGCTTGGAACATTGTCCGCTTTCTCAGGAAGTTGGCGGAGGCAGGACAAGCCCTTCTGGTCACCATCCATCAACCTTCTGCCATTTTGTTCCAGGAGTTCGACAATCTTTTGTTGTTGGGGCCTGGTGGCAACACCATTTACTTTGGTGAGCTAGGCCACCGATGTCAAACTATGATTGATTACTTCCACAACAATGGAAGTGATGAATGTCCTGAAGATGCGAATCCTGCAGAATGGATTTTGGACGTTGTAGGTGCTGGAGGTGGAATTGGTGCAGCAAAGGCCAAACAGGACTGGCCGACCATCTGGAAAGAGTCTGAAGAAGCCAAGCGTGTTCATCAGGAGATCCAGAAGATTCGTGACGAACGTGGGGGTACGCAAAACAAGTTTGAGCGAGATACCAGAGAATTTGCTATGCCGATATCTGCTCAGATCATGGCAGTGACGAGAAGAATCTTCATTGCGTACTGGCGTACACCTCAGTACGCAATGGGCAAATTGATGCTTCACATCACTACTGGTCTCTTCAATTGTTTCACCTTCTTTCAACTCGGCAGGTCAGTACAAGATCAACAGAATCGACTGTTCTCCTTGTTTTTGGTCCTGACTATTGCTCCACCACTGATTCAACAGCTTCAACCTCGATACCTCTCCTTCCGAGCGCTCTTCACTGGTCGGGAAAGGCAGTCAAAGATCTACTCTTTCGTTGCCATCTGTTTCGGCTCGATTCTTGTTGAGATACCGTACAGTATCTTCTGCGGTACAGTCTTTTTCTGCTGTTGGTTCTTCGGTCCATTCCCGATGGCCATTGTACGTGACATTTCTCGAGCAGGGTCAGTGTGGCTCTTTGTTAGCCTATTCGAAATTTTCTACGTCACTCTGGGGATCATGATTGCCTGTATCGCTCCGACTCCTCTCTTTGCGAGTCTCTTGGTACCGACCTTCTTCTCCTTCATCATCGCCTTCTGCGGAGTACTCTCACCGCCATCCGCCATGCCCTACTTCTGGAGGAGTTGGATGTATCCGCTCACACCATTCCATTACCTATTGGAATCCCTTCTCACTTTTGTGGAACACAACAATGTGGTGCGTTGTGCGACAAACGAGTTTGCGAGATTCATGCCAACAAACGGTCAGACATGTCAAGCATATGCCGGCGAATTTGTCAGTACCGTGGGAGGTTACCTCAATGATCCAAACACCACTGGACAATGTGAGTATTGCCAGTACGCCACGGGTGACCAGTACACTGCGAGTCTACAGGTCTATTGGAGTCATCGATGGAGGAACTACGGCATCTTTTGGGGATACGTCATCTTCAACGTCTTTATGATCTTCTTCCTCACGTATCTGTATACTGGAGGCCTCAAGAGCTTTACCGGGTTGTTTGGCAAAAAGTCTAGGGGTGGACCCGGCGAAAAGAGACGCGATTTGTTGTCTGAAAAGGGCAATGAGCCTATGGCCGAAGCATAGAAGTATACTGTATGTAAGGATCATTATAGATTGTATTATAAATCAAGTGTGTGTGTATCTCTCTCTCTCTTTTCATGCTCGTGAATGTGACTAACCATCGTGATGAAAATATCTGTCGCCTCGATTCAAGTTGGGAGATTGGAAGTCACAAGATAATTACAGATCACATCGACTACAAGATGAAGTGTATTGACTTTAAATACTACTTTAATATTGCAAAAAGGTCTTCGTCATCAGTGGGTAATTCATCCCTAAACGCCAAGACTTGTGCTTTATTCCGTCTCAGAATAGATTTATACATTCCTCGCGTCCAGTAAAGCGTCCAATTATCCTCATCACCATCAGCACTGGCTCCATCGCGCTTGAGGTCCGCAACCTTGGTTGAGAATTGAGTGATGATAAAGGTAAAGACTAGTCTTTGTTCTTCCTGAACATCAATCCACGTCTTGCGCAACTTTTCCAACTCGTCGTCCGAACTGATACTGGTCTGAGTGACGGGTTCCGCAGCAAGTTCATCGTCCGTCTTGGCCGTGCCGTTGGTCAATCTGTCCAATCTTGCGCGGACTTGCGTGACTCGTGTATTCACCTTTTCAAGCGTGGTCCTAAATAGTTCCCAGGTGGTGCTGCGCGACATGATTGCCGAGAAGGAGTCTAGCAAAAGATATTGTAGGATGGAGATTGGACTGACGAGACGATAGTTTAGTAATTTCTGTAGTAATGTCGAAGCAATGAACGGACGTCCTGACCAGAATGCCATGACTGCCGCCACGGTTGTGCGACGACTGCTCGGTGAAGCGTCGCATTTTGTCTGTAGGAGCAGGAGATTGCGTTCTATCGTATTAAGTGCGTGGGAGAATGATTGGTGACCCAACTGCAGGATCGAGGCCACCAGAATCTGTAGCTCCTGCTCCTCGGGATCTGAACCCTGATCGACCGCTGTTTGTCTTATTTTAGCCAAAAGAAGGGCAATCTGTTCTGGTACGGCGTCGGCTGCAAGCTCTGCCAGTAAAGCTGTCGTGTCGGCGAAATATGGGCTTTCAGAATTGCTGAACGGGAAATTCGGACCAGGAGCTTCATCAGGAATTAATTTGTGATATTCTTCTGGCAGAGTTGTTTTTATTCGCTGGTTGTATGACAACTCTGCTTCTTTCTCCACTGCCTCACGTATAAACACACTCTTGGGATGTAGTGGTGGCAATTCCAAGTCGGATATCCATTCTTGCCATTTCCAATTGAAGCCGAAATTGGATAGGTGGTGCGAGAACCAATCCCAAAATCGATAGACCAGCTCGGGCTCCATAGTCGGAAGATCGTGGTAGATCGCTCTTATGGCCCGGCCAAAAGTGGGAGCAATTGCTTGAGGCACGAGTTTACAAAGCTCGGTCAGTAAAGAATGATAGTATACAGGTTTGTGAGCTGGCGCCGGTAGTGCGAAGAGTTCGGAAAAGATTGCCTCCACCACAATATCTTCGGCTTTCCATGTAGGACCACCCTCTGGAATCTTATCGAGAGGCGTGCCTCTTAATACAAATAGATTCGCTGGCAGGTAGGACTCGAGATCGATCAAGAATCTTGCTGCATCCTTTCGATTCGACACGAGCAAATCGAGGATATCCGTCACTAAATCGTAAAACACTGAGGCTGCTACATCGTCATCTTTTGGCACTGTAAGTATAGCCTGATTAGTAAATATGTGGCGGTGCTTCGATCGTTCTTGTTGTGTATTAGTAACTATGTTGGTTGGAATGGTCACCACAGGGAACTCGAAACTTTCCGGTTGTGATTCTACAGAATGTAGTTCCGGAAATTGTGGGAGGTAGCTTGTCGCCCAACCAGTCTGTGTTGCTATTTTACATTGATTGAGAAGCCGCATCGAAAATTCATGCTCTTGTGCTGAAGTGGTAGTGATGCATGAATTCAAGCGCTCTAAGATTTGGATAACTTGCTCGTTCGTCTTTGTAGTGTTTTCTCTTAAGCCCGCGAACAAATATGGCAAAGTGATGAGCACTGTTTCAGCTACTCGGCTTCGAAGATTCGGTTCATGATTTTGACTCGTCGCATCAAGCAAAGACACAAGGTCCGAAAGTACTTGTATCACAGACGCACTGCTTTGCTTCAGACAATGACTCAGGGAGGATACCAGCCGTAAGAATAGTTTAACGTCCCTCCATTGAGCCCGGGATATGGCTGAAGCGAGTGAATTCGCAACCATCTCTAACACTTTAATCCCGAAATCTTTGTTCTGAGCAGCAGCGAGGCTGATGACCGCGGCGTACTGGCAATTCTTGATGCTCAATTGAAGGAGACACTCTCGAAGGAGCGTCAGGATACGATCCTGATTCTCCGAAGTCTCAAAATCGATGGCAATCTTTCTCGCAACATACTTGATATCTTCGATCGGGCTGACATTGCCAGGATCTGCCAGATTGACCAAATCCCGCTTCAACTTCTCAAGGACGTCGTGCGTTCGTGGTCGCCTATATTGATCGTCATCATAGTCTCGTGGCCGTTTCCTTTGCTGTCTGCCTCCATTGTGTCCATAGTTAGCACCTGAACTCATGAATAGCGTATTTCAATCTGCAAACTGGAAGCGATAGGGCCAAAGTGAGAGCGAATTAGCTATGGATCGAAGTAGATGTGAAGAGAGTACCAGAATACAACAAATTGAGTAGACAAATTAGCTTCTTATCCGTCGCATACTACGTCTGACGTGATACGATATCATACCAGACGTTTCAGGCTCCACGAAATACACGAAACGTAAACTGCAACGATACAATCATGAATGTCGAGCAAACGAATCCTTTGAATATCAGATCCAACGACTTGTGCGGGAGTCGACATCAATCGCTAGTCATGTTCTTCTTGTATGGACTGTAAGGATAAACAAGGATTGGAGACTACTTTTCAATAGCCTATAAGCTTGTTTGTATTGCTTTGAGTCCTCTAGTGTGATATTGATCTGGAGCTAGCATGATGGACGGCAATACAGGAGATGAAGACGAAACCTGCCAATCTGCCAATAGTATTGGAAGATTACACAGCCCTATACAAGCTCATTCAGGTGCGACTTTTTCCTTCGATCAACAAGAGTCTTTCAACCCAGCTCAAATACCACACAATTTTGTTGATAGTGCTTCAGAACAAAGCACTCGACAAGTTCCGATAGAAGAAGTGCTCGCGACGATGCAAAAGTTCGAGGCGAACGACTCTTTGGTAGATACCTACCAGGACGAACAACATTATGAACATCAGGCTATAGAAGAAAATGAAGACTTCCTGGGGGCGTCGCCTCAGGAAGCACTGCTCCCGCACAAAATCGAAATGTCTCCGCAAGGTGAAACATTACAATCACAATCTGACAGTCAGAATGAGTCTATGGTGATAAAGAAGCTAGAAGATTTCGACACAACGGAACCTGTGGCGAACTCATCTATACTCCTGGATCATACTACTGACTCTCAATTGTCTTCCAGTCAATCAACAGGACTAGAGTCGCCGCGCAATCATGAAGAAGAGCTCTCGCGCAATGACGAAGAGGAGACTGTAGTCAAGCTAGTTCAGGAGACCGTTTCGCCTCCTGATCCGTTCTTCATTGACAGTGATGATCCAATCTTTAACGACTTTCATGATATGCCCGAAATAACAAGTACAACAGACAAGGCATATTCACCGAGTACAAACTCCCAAAAAGTTACTATAACGGACCATGATACCACGACTATGCAGATCCCAGATGACCTCGACGAGGCTGATTTCAACATAGACGACGAGCTCGATGCTGACTTTGCAGCAATGGAAGCAAGCTTCAGCCAGAATCTACATATCCAGTCCACAGAATTGAAGGATAAAAGTAGTACAACTATTCAAAGTGACAAGATTAACCCATATCTACCAGTTAGCTCTATCAGCACTCCTCTGACGAGTTCTGATCATTACTTCCCCAATACTGCTCGTGGTTCTCAAAGTCTGACTAGCCCCACGGGGACCTCCAGTAGCCTCTTTACACCTGCTGATGTTCAGTATAGTAAGTCTAAGCAGACCACGGGGTATCAACAACAGAATTACTCTGGTACGGCTAGAATCCTAGTAGACTCAACAGGGTCTAGCACAAGTTTAGGACCGCCACAGATTCAAGGACGCCAAAGCAGCGCTTCGTTTGTCAATGCAAAAGCTGCTTATACGGATCCGTATGCTTTACCGGATGTTTTGGTGGCCAAGAAGAGATCAAGACCACAGACTCAGACCCTACGTGCTGCAGCAAGTGTGCCAAATTTCAAGGTCACGAATCAGACCCGGCCACCCGTTGGTCAACGGCATGTCAGCACAATGAATGCTTCCTCTAATGCAGCGCCACAACAAGTTCCTCCGATTGCTCGACCATATACTTCGCAGAGTACGTACGGCCCTCCAAATGCACAGTCTGAAGTGCGCTCTGTGAGTGTCAAACCGGTGCCCATCGCAGAAAAACCGTTGTATCCGAGTAATGCTGCACCGACACTGTCGCCTCCCCGAAACACGACTTACAACCAGAATCAGCGCAGTCAGAGCTATCTGGGAGTTCCGAATGCTTTACTACCACCAACACAACAACGACCAAGTCATATATCAAGACAGTTATCCTACAATAAATATGCTCCAGTACCGTTGCAAGATCAATCACGGCATTCATTGACAGAGTCTATGAACAACCCAGCATATCACACTGGACAGAGCAAATATACAGGTACCAACCATGTCCACTCGTTCCCAGCTGCGACTAGACCCCACTCACCGCTGAACGAGAATCGTGCCGGCTCGATTGATGCTATCATGAAGGGACGTCCTTCGCCTCTACAAAGTCAATTTGTCATTACACCACAACCTGAAGTGCATCAACGACATGAGTCGAATACCTCCATGCACAGCTATGATTCCTCGGCTCCTCAGGAAGCTGCCTACGGCGACTTCCTCGATCATCAGCGTGATGCTGAGACCCGAATGTTCGGTGATACCTTTGCGGTGGCTGAAGACGAAATTTACGCAGCACAGTCACTCCAGCGAGGCCCCGGAACTTATAGCCCGATACCTTTCTCGTCTGCTCAATCAGTCACTCGAACAAATGCTATCAGGCCTCAGAGCCAACCCAGGTCTGTCACGAGTACACTCAGTAATGGAGGTATTGTTCCTGATGTTTCGAGACGCAGTTTGGACGAGAGACATGTTACTAGCGCTCTTGAAATGAGTCGTTCATTATCCAAGGGTACAGGGCGAACTGCAGTCACAGAGCCTTCAGACAGTCCTCAACAGTCGCATATGATGCTGAATTCACAATCGGGTGGTATGCACAATCGGACTCAGCATAGACCGCCAATCGCAACGAGGGCAACATCTTCAGGCCAGGCTTACCAGCAATTTCCAAGAGTATCTACCCCCGTTCTGCCGTTTCATGGAGCAGCATCGGATTTGCAGAATAGTGCTTCAACGGATCCTCTAGTCGGACACCCTGTGGCACGATTCGGATTCGGTGGCATGCTCTTGACAACGCTTCCGAAAAGAATCCCGAGGTTCTCGCCACAGGGCACAATGCAGCATCAGATAGCTGGTCCAGGTCCTGTTATTCTGAGGCCCTCGCAAGAGTTTCTGGAGACTGACATCCTCGGCGATTTCCCTGGCCCATTGATGCACACCAAAGTGGCTGTCAAGCAGAAGAAGGCAGATCTTCAGTTGTGGTTGGCGAAGCGCATTGCTCCAGGCAATACTCAAAACCAAGACGACAAGACTCTGCTATATCGGCTGTTGATGCTTTTGCTGGAATTCGATGGGTCTCTGGAATCGTAAGCATTTTGTGAACAGATTGGAACTATTCGACTAATGCAAGTAGAAACGTTGCGAAAGAGCGCTTGATCACTTTACTATATCCAGATATGGCACATCTGAAAGCCGATGATGGACTGTCCAATTTCAAATTGGCGACGAGCATAATTGACCTACCAAAAATGGAACAAGGTTTAGTTCTCAAAACATCCACATTGACGGATTCCGCTGTAAATCGTTTATCAGAGTTATTACTTTGCGGCGACAAACAAGGTGCACTTCGCTTCGCTAGTGAATCAAAGTTATGGGCGCACGCGCTTCTGATAGCCAGCCGAGTGTCGCAGCAGTGCTGGGCAGAGGTCGTCCATGAGTTTGCAGCCACGGAACTAGAGACTGACACGGAGGCTTCTGAGAGTCTCAAGTTCGTCTACCAAAGTTTTGCTGGCATCAGCACTGACACGGGTACGCATTTGTACTTTAGGCCTCACTTCAGCTGATATTTTTAGTCTCATCAACGTTGCAAACCAATGAGTATGCTATACAGAACTGGCGCCGATGTCTTACTATGATTCTCAAAAATCGAGCCACGAATGACGACTTAGCTATTATTTCGCTTGGCAGATCTCTACTTGAACACAACAAGACCTTTGCCGCTCATTGTTGCTTCCTCCTTTGTTCACAGGCGAAAATAGGACCTAAAGACGACCCGAAGGCATTGTTGACTATGGTAGGACTACAAGACATCCTCAATCCTTGCACGACGGAGCGCAATGAAGCTATCTTGATGTCTGAGATATATGAGTTCAGCTTATTGCTCGCACAGCCAAAGTACTTGGGGCTGCCGCACTTGCTAGCATTCAAGCTGCAAAGGGCGCACTTCCTGTCCGATGCGGGGCATGCTACCGTGTCGAGAAAGTACTGCGAGGCTATAACAAGTGCCTTAAAAGCGCTTCCGAAGGGTTCGCAGCATCTCCATCATGTTCTGATAGAACAACTGAGGGACTTTGTGGAACGCATCGATCAAGTTTCAGCCGAGACGACTTCCTCTTGGATTGGTTCGAAGATCGCAAAGCCTAAGATGGACAATATTTGGGGATCTCTCGAAGGTAAATTCAGTAAATTCGTGGCTGGTGATAATGAGGACAATCGAGCAGCACATGCCAATGCCCAAGGACCGTTTGCTAAGCTAGCACAGACACCAGCACTCAGTAGAGTACAGAGCTTTGTAGATGTTAAAGGCCGTGCTCAGCACCTATCAGCTCCTTACAATGGCGGCTACGAGGGAGAAGCTCTACAGCCGAGCGCGTTGCGCTCACATGTCGATGGCAACTCGTATCCATATCCTGAAGGCGATGCAAATTTCTCACAGCCGATACACATGAATGCTGCATGGCAGACTCCTTCCTATCCTAATGCATCGATTCCGAGCACAGACAACACCTCTATTTTGCAGGATACAACACAAATTCGGCAGGCCTCAAACACATATTTGCCACAACCAAGTTACAGCGCATTACAAGCACCGACTACAGGACTTCAATCGCCTTATGCTAATTCCAATCCTGGGCAAGCCTATTCGCCGCAAGTATCAACATCTTACCTGCCTTTACCTTCATCTCTTCCGAGTGTCTCCCAAGCAGATCTCACTAATCCAACACAAATTATAAATCCCATGGCACACTTATATCAGAACCCTCAACAAACAGTCTCCAGAAATACTGCAGAGAACGCTCCCCAATATCACGCTGCAAGAACGAGTCAGCTTGAACAGCAAAGCTTACATGTGCAAGCCGATCAGGCGAATCAAGATCTGTCAGTTGAGGAAGATATAAAGTTGACGAAAGAAAGTCCTATCCCTCCTCCGTCTGATAATCAAGATGCGATTGCGCCGCAGGAGACTACGAAAGCTACTGCCAAATCATCCCAAGCAGAAGAGAAGAAGGCCGGATGGTTGGGTGGCTGGTTCGGCGGCAAGAAGAAGGAGCCAGCGCCTGCTACTGATGGCGATGTGAAAGTTCACAAAGCAAAACTTGGGGAAGGTATGTCTTTGGTATATGATCCTGTAACCAAGAAGTGGACAAATCCAAAAGGCACCATGCCGGAGGAGAGTAAGTCGTCCGCACCGCCACCTCCAATGATGGCCAAAAGAGCTGCTACTCCTGCAAAAGCAGACGCACCTGCCCCTGCCGCAGCTGGTGCGACACCTGGACTTCACTCCAATGTATCATCAAGCACGTTGCCCCCTTCAAATCAAGGACCTTCAAATCCTGGGCCTGGTATGGCAGCAGGTACCATTCCTCGCAAGCTACCACCACCCGATGATGACTTGGCTGCGATGTTGAGCGGAGGACCTATGCCACGACGAGCAGCATCTGGGGCTATGGGTCCGCCAGCGACTGGTGCTGGTTCCACTCGTGCCAAGAAGAGCAAGCCAGCCAAACGCTATGTAGATGTATTTCAGGAGGAGACGTGATCAAGTCGGAAGATTTTGGTTTGGTATGCTCAGTATAAATTCATGCAACAAGCGCAGATTTGATTGATACATAGATACTTATGAAGAGTGTCTGGTCATAGCAGTACATCCTCAATCAGTCGTTGTCGCTTGCTGTGTGGACTCTCGTGCCAAAGTCCGGCCTTTGTCAGTGCTGCGTAATGTTTGATTTTCCAAGAACTGTCTCCATTCTCAACCTGGGCTTTTGATTCATAGTCTTGACAAAATTCGTCAAAGTGCTGACCAACTTTGCCGGTACACGAATGAACGCGTCTAGGACGCAGGGCAGAAACGAATCGGACGAGTTCTGGCCATGATGAGTGTCTTGCGAAAGGCACGACAAGAGTCATCGGCAGCACCTTACCATCCACTTCCATCGTATTCGTGCTGTCTGATTGAGAATCTTGTCCGATCAGTGAGTTTTGCGCATCAATTGCAAAGTTCCTTACGAGCAACTCTTCACCAAGATCAGTCGTCCCGATTTGCGATGTACCATTCTCGTGATCTTGTGCATGTGTTCCAATCGAGTTCACCGTCTTGATGTAGACTTCTTCACTCTCGGGAGGTCTATGTACACAAGGATCGATGCTCTCACAAGAATGAAACCTCGTGGAGGAGGAGTCGGTGGTGAGGATTGAATCTGGTCCTTGAGCGAGGACGCGACCGTATTCATAACTATCGTCCGCGATGCACTCGAATAGAGCCTTACGGTACTGATCGACGTGTACTCTAGCATCGAATGCTCGACCGATGCTCAGCCACAAGTCTTCGTAGCCGATGCATCGAGCGTTGAGGTAAAAGTTTGTCGATGGAGGATACTGTGCGATTGCCCTGACCAATTGTGCACAACCTTCCGCTTTGGCAGCATATTCCGGTCCGCCAACACGAGCAGAGGTGTCGAGATAGATACAGTCCAGCGCACGGCGTCCTGTCGTGTACTGAATCATTAACGGATTGCTCAGGAAGCTTGTCTGAAAGGTCGATTCGGCGCGCATATCGCCCGTATACAGTATTGCATGAGTGTGTGATTCAACCAGAAACATGACAGCACCAGGACAATGGTTGGCATCGAATAGAGTCACTTTTACAGAAGTCTTACCGAGTGCGATCAGCGTTGGCGTATGTAGTGGCAAGACTCGCAACAAGTTTCTTCTATGGCCATTGTTTGAGCCCAGATGAGCATACTTTAGAGCCTTACAATCTACCTCACCCCTGGCATAATTTACACGAGCGTTACGTTCTTGTATGCGGAGCAACAAGTTCTTGGTTGGTTGAGAACAATAGATGAATGCTCCACCAAAGTCATGATTTTCAAGACCTTGTAAGTGATCAGCGTGTACGTGGGATAACAGATATGCCAAGACTGGGGGGGAAGATTTGAGACGCGGACGAAAGTAGTCGATTCCAAGATGTGGAAATTCCTTGACATAGCCATCGAACGTTGACATTACTAAAGGTTTTGTTTTCTAGAAAGAGCATTGGAATCGAAAAAGACTCCAACCCTAGTATGATACAATAATGATCGCAACCTGATCTTGAAAGTGGGCGACATTGCCGCGTATGGTTAGATGTCTCATCATCGTTGCGAGAATACTTTCTCTCACCACCCGGCAGCTCTCATACACCAAGAGCAATCCTGTCGATATGGTAGGGAAAGTGAAATAAAAATCCTCATGAGGTCAAGAGTGATGAAAGGATATCAAAGCAATGATCATATGTCCACTGATCACTGATCATGATCACTAAACTTATAGGCACGTGATGAGAGTCCATGCAATTCTACTGTACGGTCCACGGGTAGATTACAGGTTGGGCATTCGCGATCACGCGTGATTTACTGATTATACTTGAGCTTGCCATCATTTAGAATGGCTCAAAGGAGAGTACTCTACTAAGAACTGCCCTTCCCAAGTCTGTGGATCATTTGCAGAGACATCTATTTCCGCTTCGAGTACACTGTACAGTTGCGCGCAAAGTCGCAATCGATCTTTGTGTTGTGTTGATTATTCTCCCTACTGTTAGGCTGTGTGGTTACGTTACCATGAACAGAATCAACACATGTTCAAGGGCCACGCCTAGACTGATGTCCTACATACAACGACGAACTTTGGCTTCAGTTCCGTCAGTAATCAATGTCGCCCCGACTGGTGCTGCAAAAGTGCCCAGATCACCACCTCCTCGTGCATATACTCACTACTTTGACACGTTTCAAATAGTTACGAGGTTGGAGACTGCTGGGTTCGAACATGGTCAGGCCGTCGCCACGATGAACTCTATTCGAGCACTACTCGTCAGTGCAACAGAGATCACCAAGGCGGAAATGCTATCACGCGCAGACTTGGAAAATGTTTGTCATGTTGACCATTAGCCAAGCAATCACTGATCACTCGTTAGCAAACATATCTGTTCCGAGCCGCCATGTCTGAGCTACGGACCGAGATCCAGATGATGCGGAAGAGTGAATCTACACAGCTCAGACTGGACGCACTGGCTCTACAAAGACAGCTGGAACTGATTGACCAACGGTTGCGGGAAGACCTGCAGACCATGCGCACGGAAGTCGAGATGGAGGTCGAGATGAGACGATCGGCAGCCCGGTCGGAGTCGAAGGACACTGAATTGCGGATCCAGGAGCTGGACAACAAGTTCATTGTGCGGCTGGGTGATTTACGGACCGCCATGGAGCGGTACAAGTGGGACACGACGAGACGCTTATTGTTGGCATTGGTCGTGATTGCCGTGCTCGGCACATACCTTGTCAACCGGCCACGCACACGTCCAACAGATCCGATCAATGAAGACGGATCCGAGCTGGATCAATTCGGGACAAGTGTTCGCCATGGGAATACCTTTGTCAGTCTGGGTTAAACACGATAAGGGACGAGTGCGATCATCCGTTGAATCATTTCGACGTCATAGAATCCCATCATTGCGTGCGAATTCGGTTCAGGCCACAAAGGTGTTATGGCACAGATATGCTAGCCGCAGGGGAAGGAGGACGTGAGAGACAGTATTAGATAATACAACAGCTCGATTAGGGAGGCGCGATTGGCTCAAGACGTGTAAAGACGTGCCGAGTCGTGATGTCAGTCGAGCGGGGCCGGTCTCTGATGGCGGGCGGAGGAGTTTTCTCTGCTTGATCGAATCACAGCTGCGATCGATCCACATTCCGGCCTCCACCTCTCTTTGATCACCTGCTTTCAGACAACTACTCCAACCATCCTGTCAATCAGAATCTCCTCTGTCATAGGTTGCACAGGAGGAACACAATGACGACAACACTTCTCACTTGCCGACCCCCGCAACCCGCGAGGCAGGAATGTCGACCGAATCAGGTCGACAAGTCTGAAAATCGAAAGTATATAAAGAAGCACAATCCTCTCCCTTTCATCGACTCATCCAACATACTTTTTTTTTTAAATCAAATCAAAGTAAATCAACAACATGTCTGACGGAGGAGATTACAAGCCAACTGAGCACGACGGTCTCAAAAAGGTCAGTCAAATTAAAATATCGACTGATGTATGTTGCTGATTAGGACAGGACGGTACCCCAGACAAGCGAGTCGGAACCGGCGAGTTTGCCCACGGAAAGGTCGACCCACATGAGGCTGGAAAGCAGGGTGGACAGACTTCATAAGTCTATATCCCTAGTCGGTCACATCTTATGATAATGTCCTGATGAATCTATAACCTTTAAACCACATCATTGTCCTTGCCGTGTTCGAGTACGTGTTCCTTGCCTTCCATCGTCGATTCCTGCTTCTATTGCCTACGCACCTCTACCCCAAATCACAGCAACATGTACGTTATAATATGTAACTTCTCATGGTCGTATTGTTCGACGCGGGAAACAGAAAAGAGGTCGACATGATCATGTCGAATGCTACATTTGTGGTTACAAGGTCACACAGATATGTACATACATACCGCTTGTCCATCCACGTATCAATCATCTCCCTTAGGTCCCATGGGTCTGAATATTCGATATGTGATGTACGTGCCATTGCTCAATCTACTATAAAAGGTCACTCTTCATATGATATGGTATCGATCAATGACAAGACGAAAAGTACTCTAACTATTTACAAATAAAGATATAAAAGAAAAAATGTTGACGCTCGACGTGAAGATCCGCAAGCCCCAAGTGCGAAGTATACGCTATGCCATGTATATCTCACATCTTTCCCTCAACCCGTCGAAATTTTGAAACGGTTTTCGTCAAACAGTAATCATCAATCCAGATCCGTGAACCACCCTCCCTTTTCCCAAGCGACGTGCGTGCCTGTAGAGTATAGAGCTTCCTTCCTCTTTTTGCCGTCCTTGAGGCCGGAGAAGAACAGCTTCAGTCTGCTGAAATCCACCGGCTTCAAAATCCAACCATCTATACCCGCTTCAATGGCTTCCTCTGCTTGTGACTCCAATAAGGATGCCGAGACCGCGATGATGGGTATCTTGCTCTGTCGTTCGGCATAACAAGTCGCTTCCAGCTGGCGAATCTTTCTAGCTGCGCCCATCCCATCCAGCACAGGCATCTGCATGTCCATGAGGATGACATCGTAGCCAGTCGTGTCTTTAGCATACTCCTCGTAACAATCCGCACCGTGAAATGCCAATTTGATTTTGTGGTCGTCAATCTCCAGTCTCTTCTTGAGAATCGAGCGATTGATTGCATCATCCTCTGCAACTAGGATGTTGAGAGGACTAATTTGCGACATACTGGCATCCGAAGTACTATTCCCATTCTGGATTTTTGCAATCGATTTTCGTGAAGCTGGCGACAACGAATTGTTCTGTACAGCGCCCTGCTCGTACTTTTTTGGCACTGAGACTTCTTGCGAGCCTAATTTCACTCCTCTCATCTGCATACGTGTTCGCGATGTCGCTACCTTATCAGAAACCTGCCCTTCGTCATGAGTTCGTTCAAGATCAGCAAGATGATTAGAGACGAGTTCATCATTATGCTCCTGACTTGCGGAGTTTCGTGGTTCTGCGCCTGCGCCGTTATCGTGAAATTTGCCATGAGACTCCTGTCGATCAGCATGCAAAGTGTTGACGGCTGTTGTAGAAGGCGCACGAGAGAACGCATGACTCGCTAGATCGGGAGACTGTGAAGCTATAGAGCCGCCTGAGCCTCTATATCTCTCTGCACTACCAGAACGTTCCGTTGTGAGAGGAGTGGCCATCATGGAGCTCATGATAGTGTCGATGTTGGATTTGCCACCAGATGAGTCACGCTCGTCAATCGTTCTCTGCCGAATCTCGTTGAATTGCTGCTTGAGACTACCACCTTTCGAGCTCGATGTGGATCGCTGGCGACGCAATGTCCGTTCCTTCTTCACTGCCTTCTCATGTTGCTGATAATCCGGCCAAGTACGTTGACCGCTGAATTCGTCTACATCTACTCTGCTACTTTCGCTCGCCTCCGACATGACATCGTCATGCTCGATATCCTCGCTAGTCCGGTGTTTATGTCTCGGGGCATTCAGTCCTGAACCAAGGTGGCCTTGCGATGTCATGTTCTTTGCTGTTGTTGCAGAGCCGTGCGAGGATCCGGCTGTACTTGTTTTGCGGAGCTGCTCATTTGCAATCACAAAATCAAAGACAAAGGTGAATGTCGAGCCCCGACCTAACTTACTTGTCGCCTTTAATTGCCCGTTCATGTTACGCACAACGCGGGCAACGATGGCCAGTCCAAGACCTGTGCCAAACTTGCCTTGTATGCTGCCATCCTGGGACTCGGGCAGATCCGGAGCCTCTACCAGTTCAAAATTCGAAAAGATAGCATCAAGTCTTTCCTCTGATATGCCGCAGCCTGTGTCAGTCACTTGAATTGCTACCTGCACTGATTCGGCATCTGAACTTAAGACCTTGGTCGCAACAGTAACAGATCCTGTGTTGGTGTACTTGAGTGCATTGGCCGTGACATTACTTATGACTTGACGGATCTTAGCCTGGTCACCTAGAACTCTTCGTGGGAGGGCTGGGTCTTCTTCGAGTGCGAATTTGACATGGTTTCGAGTCGCCTGACTTTGATACATTGAGACAGCTTCTCGTACGGTCGAGATCAGATCGAAAGGCTCATGACGGAACAGATCGTGACCCTGTTCACTCTTCGTGAGGTCAAGGAGATCATTGATGACATAAACAAGACTCTTGGACGCCGTGTGTGACTTCTCCAGATTCTCTCTCGTTTCTGGTGATAAATCTCCCTCCAGAGCTATTTCGAGATAATTTATGACAGCATTGAGCGGCGTGCGAACTTCGTGCCCGGCATTAGTGAGTAGAAGAGACGCTAATTTCGATGTCTGCATAACTTGTTGTTTCTCGCGCCATACCTCGATGAACTTGCCATAGACCAAACACAAAACTGCAGCTGTCTCGACTTGTTCCTCAGCCCACTCTTTACATTTGCCTATGACACTCTCGCTCCAGACCTTGAAGCTTTGCCGTGGTAGGAGAACTGAACCTTTACCCTTGTTCTTCTCCAGGACTTTCTCGTATGGATTTCCTGCCCAATGGACCTTTCTCAGGTGACCTCGGCGGAAGAACAGCAAGAAATCTTCGCCAGAGCGACTCAACGGAATATACATCACGCCAGCAATAGTCTTGAAACCGGGTGCATAGTCTAGATCCGGGAAATCCGCTCGCAAGTCACTTGAGGGAGTGATGGTTTCGAAGCGTTTTGATCTGAAGTATTCACGAAGGGCGAGGGCTTCTTGTGAGTTCTCCATTGGTCCCAAGAATCTGCCCTCGTCTCCTATGGAGAGCATTCCAAGGTCGGCATCGAAAAGGCCCAATAAGTCCTCGGCCTTGGAGACAATGTACCCGGAAGGATTCCGTTCATTCGGGGTGTGAATTATCTTTCTAGCAGTTAGTCTTGCTGCATATGACAGTCGCTCGATATTATGACTGATTTGTTCTCCCATCAAGCGACACAACTTGCGGACCAGAAAAGAACACCGTAGTGAGAGATCACCATACGAGTGACAAGCTATCAAACCCCAGAGTTCTCCGAAGGCAGTGATGGATATCGACATGGAGCCTCGCACGCCCATATTGGCCAAATACTTCAGATGTATTGGACTCATTGCGCGTAAGAAGCAATGCGTCATATCTAGTGGTTTATCAAGTGCTGCACGATCCCTGCAAACAAGTCTCGCTGTGGGATGATCTCTGTCGTAGAGTACACGTACTTTGTTAAGCTTGTATAGGGCTCTTGCTTGCTCTGGAATATCTGTCGCAGGAAAGGAAAGACCTCGAAACAAGTCTTTAGTGTTAGACCAATCTACTAGTTCCGCAACAACTTGTCCATTCCACTGGTCATCAAATTGATAAATCATCACTCGATGGAATGACGTGATTTCCTTGACGATACCTGTGACAATCTTCAGAAATGACTGCAGGTCGGAGGCATCGCTGAGCTGACCGTTGATTTGTGATAAGAGTGAGAATATTTCCATGGTCCCATCTTCATTGCCACTAAGTACGGATCGTTTGACACGTCTTAATGGCCTCGAGGTAGAGACAGTAGATTCAAGCAGATCTTCCTCTGAGAACGCGTCGAATCCATCACCATCCATACCCGCCTTTTCAGCTGCAGAGATGCCTCGTTCTGGCTCTTGATCTGGTCGACTAGTCGTCGGGGATGATCTCGAGCTATTTTTTTGCATCAGAGGATTCTTGGTATCGTTGTGAAGCTCGAATTCGAATATCAAGAGATCACCATTGGCTATAGTTCTGTGTATAGCGACCCAGCATTTCCATAGTGGACTGCATCGATCTT
Organism: Taphrina confusa; assembly: GCA_005281535.1. Classification (NCBI taxonomy): domain Eukaryota; kingdom Fungi; phylum Ascomycota; class Taphrinomycetes; order Taphrinales; family Taphrinaceae; genus Taphrina; species Taphrina confusa. Next base: position 629,040 of record RHGJ01000002.1, on the reverse strand, counting down.
CTTGATGTCCACTGAGGAGAAAGACCTCGGGCGTAACATTGGCCTCGGCATCAAAATATGAAGTATTTTCGACGTTGACTGCAAACTCAGATGAACTTGATTCCTCGAGAAAATCGAGTTGATCCTGCAAGGTAGATAATTCATTCGGAGGAAGTACATCTGTAAAGGACGATAAGCCAAAGAGATACCTTGGTGACAAACCTAAAACGAGACCAGAATTCTAATTCGTTAGATCATTTGGTGCCTCGAGATTGATCACGGCATACCTCGGAAACATGAACAACCTCAAATTTCTGACCAACTTGACGGACCGTTAGCAATACACCAAAACTTTGAATAGCGCCTGGAGTGTGTATCGGTTCGTCTTCGCAAGCCTGTACTTTATTGTCCGACAACCCGGTGAAGACTGTATGCGTTCCATCTTCATTCGTGCGATGTTGAAATCGCTGCGTTCTATACTCATACTGGTCTTCAACCTCTGCTTCTACCGGATGTGTGGACGCGATGTCATCTACCTTGCACGTTCCCTGATTGTCTTTGACCCGATCGAGCTGGTCAAAATTCGTGGTCAGCCGTTCTTCCGCGTCGTTCGGGGATGAGCTCGTTTGTGTGGTGCTGTTGACAGCTGCACTTGCTGTGGATCGCTCGTCTGCAGACTGATTGACATGGTCGTGACCTATTTGTTTTGAGCCTGTTGGGGTGGGAGGTGGTGAAGAAGAAGCACGGGGAGAGTTACTTTCGAAGTAGCTGTGCTTTGGTGATTCTGTAGGATGTGGAGAATCGTTCTGGTATTGTGAGCTGCGATGGGAATCGAGTCTCTTTCCATATACTTTATTGAAGGGATTGTCGCCTACAAAATTTGGCGATTTGACAAGAGTACGTGCTGGAAATATCCTTTCAGCCGTCCTGTCAGTAGCGTTGGATCCGTGAGCGCTATCGCCCATCAGAAGATAGGAAAAGTCAAGGTTACAGGATCAGATGCTGACGAAATCGCCACAAGTCGCACGTCGTGCTATGTGCACGGCCGAGATGTGTAAAGAGTGCCTGCTACTCGTTCCCAGGTATATGTTCTGTTGTGTTCTCGCGTATGTCGCGCTTCGCGTCCAGGTCCGTGGGGTCGCTGAGGTGGAAGGGCCATACCTATTGCTGGGTCTGCATCTACATCTATAGCAAGGGAGCCGTACCACGTATAGCTACACCAATTGAGTGAGTGTGTACGAGTAGGTGAGGAATTCCCGTGGCAAGGGAACACAAAGCAGGTGAATGGCAATCTCAGTCCATGCTTCCATGGTGAGACGCGAGACTGCCGGTTGCGGCTGCCGCTTGGCTGCCGCTTCCTTTGAATTCTCTGTCAGGTCGACGAATCAGAAGCAAAGATTACTCGATTCCATTCAGCATTTCTCGATCGTCTTGCTCATTCGATCGAAAGCTTGTTGATCATCCGGCTCACGCCGACTGCATTGAGATCTCGTCCTGATCAATCAGTTGCAGCTGCACGGAATCTCAGCTGGCTACCAGCTGTACAAGGTATGATCTTTGCATTGTGTGAACAGAGACTGCTGCACACTTTGTCCAGTGCAGCGTCAGACAATGACTGCATGATCTTAGACTCTGATGCTTCCGAGACAATATTCAGCCCATGGTAGCTCTTGTCCTGCATTGTGATCGCCCAGCGACTTGTCTCCGCACCAATCTCTGCACAATCAGACACTTTGTCTGTGATCAAGGATGGATTCCCTATTTCAGACACGTCCGTCTCTCACCCTAAACAGCACTATGCGTACCTTGCTATCTGAAACCCTTTGCTTCACTGCTACGACTGCGGCCTTGATCATAGGACAGGTTCCCAAGTCCAGCTCAAGGTGTCCTTATCTTCTGCTACATCGATCAAATGCCTTACAGAAAAGAGCTCAGGCATGCTAGTGGTCACATGGATCTTATGCTGACAGAACACATGAAAGAACAGGGATTGATGAGGCTGCAACTTCGCAGCTACGTTACTCGCTTCGACCAACTAACACAAGAAGCTGGTCTGGACATCACGAGTCCAATAGATGTCTCTGATCACGAAAGTCCTGTAATACAATGGCAACATCAAAGACCATGATTTCCGCTGACAGCAGCACAGAATCTTGCGCAATTGTATGACCACGAGAGAACAAACATGTCTAGTAGCTCAATCAATGAATGCGGCTCTCCGACTCCGAAGAGGAGGAGAAAAGAACAGCTTCCCATCCATTATAGACAGCACGAAATCTCTCCATGCCATAACAAAGTCGCGCCCGTCAACAAACTAGATGCCAAAAGTGTACAGCCTTAATTGAACTTTCTATCCACGTTGTTGCACTCTACATTCGTACTTGAAGCACTACTTGAGTGTCAAACCACCATCTAGCACAATTCTGCGGGGATCAGTAATACTATTATTGGTGTCGTCAAAACTTACGTCTGACCAGTCATTGATGATGACGTCGCAAGCAAGAAGAACGCTTCAGCACAGTCTTCGAGTGTCGCCATCTGTTGCCGCATGAGTCGAGCACAATCAGGGCACTGATACCATACTCATTTTGTGCCAATCAGTTCGGATATGCTCGTGGACAGCGTGTTGAAAGCCACGGGCTTGCTCAGATAACTAGTGAAGCCAGCGAGCTTACAACGGTCCGCGACATCGCTCATGACGTTTGCTGATAGTGCGATGATTGGCATCGCACTCCTGTCTGATTTGCGCTCCAATTCCCGAATCTTCGCGCAAGCTTGGTAGCCATCGAGATTGGGCATGTGTAGATCCATGAGGATGATGTTGTAGCGATCAGGAGCCGCATCGTACAGTTTCAAACATTGTACGCCGTCGTCAGCCGTATCGACCTCGAGCCCGGCCTTCTTGCAATACTTTGTCATCACCTTTTGATTGACCGGGTTATCCTCTACCAAGAGGACCTTATAGCCTCTGTTGCCAACATCCTCATTCATGGAGCTGAAGACCTCTTTCTGATTCTGCACCACTTGTTGAGCAGTCTGTCTTCGAGTGTCGGTGCTTTCGTTTCTCTCATTGGATGGATCAAAGTATTTCGACAACTTTGAAGGCTTGACAACCTTAAAAACGAAGAACACCTTGGTCATATTTAGAGGGGGATTACAGTCGGCGATCCGTTCGAGCAATTGATTGCGAGCCATTGGAGTGGTGATTAGAATGATTTTGGAGTTTTCGTATTTCGCATCCGACAATATTAGACGAATCATCTCAAGTTGAGGCTCAAGAGTATCCCAATTGATGACTATATGTGTAAATCGACTTCCTGTAGGATGTTGTATTTCGCGATAGGATGAATCATAATTGTCACTCGTGACAATTGTAGAGGTGATGCTTCGAGGAATGACGACTCTGATATGATGATTTAAAGCCACGATGGACCATGAGGAGTGTGACAAAACAAGAACATCGAGAGTTACTGCTGGCTCGGTGCTGGGTGTGGTCAAGGTCAAACTTCGCTCTATGACGCTACGACTTTCTCGTTCTTCCATTGTGCCTCCAGCAGGGACGCGGAACCTCGCAGTGAAGGTGAAAGTACTACCAACACCCTTTGTACTGGAGCAGGTAATGTCGCCTCCGTGCAGCTCTGCTAATTGTTTCGAGATTACAAGTCCGAGCCCTGTTCCACCGTGTTTTCGAGTTAAAGACCCATCCACTTGCGAGAAAGGTTTGAAGAGCACGCTTCCTTCCTCTTCGTCAAAGCCAGGGCCCGAATCGATTGTCTCCCATCCAAGGACCACCTCGTCGGGATCCAGGCCAGGTACTGACTTCACGAAGCAGCGTGTGAAGATTTCGCCCTCCGAAGTGAACTTGATTGCATTTCCGACGATATTTAGTAGTACTTGCCGCAAGCGAATACGATCTCCAATGACCAATTCAGGAACGTCTTCCTCTACAACGTAGTTGAGCTCGAGATGTTTGGCCATTGCCAGCGTGCTGAGGAGCTCGTTCGCGTCCTCGACAAGATTACGGACTGGGAATGACTCCTTCACCAACTTCATCATGCCTGCCTCGACTTTGCTAAGGTCAAGAATGTCGTTGATGACTGCCAACAACGCCTCAGAAGATTGTTGCACTGTGTGGGCATAGTCGAGCTGTTCAGCGGTGAGGTTAGTGTCAAGCAGGAAATTGATCATGCCTGTAATGCCAATCAGAGGAGTTCGAATTTCGTGTGACATATTGGAGAGAAATCTTGTCTTTGATTCCATGTTCTTATAAGCTGCGTCCTTGGCGTCCTGTAGACGTTGTTCTAGCACTTTGTGATCGTTAATGTCGGTACAGGTTCCCAACCAGACCTCTTCTTCAGCCAACTTCTCGATGCAGATACATTTGACTAAATGCCACTTATAGACACCGTCGTGCCTCTGCAAGCGAATTTCACTTGTCAAACTTTCATCAGGCTGCAACTGGCCACAAACTGGAAGAAAGCAGTTCTGACGATCCGCGGGATGAATTTGGGAAAAGAAGCCATAATTTTGCGTCTCTTCAATAGTCTTGCCAGAAAACTTTAGCCATTGCGTGTTCGCATATGTAATTCCAGTTTTCGATGATGCTGCAAAGACGATCTGAGGACTCGCTTCTGCAAGAGATCGATACTTGTTCTCGGAAGCCTCAGTCTCTTTCTGACGTGAGGCATCATGCTCGGCCATCTTCTGATCGTGAACGTCCATCATCGTTCCAAACCAATGTACCACACCGCCCTGTGAGTCACGCAAAGGTACAGCACGAGCCATAAACCAGCGATAAGAGCCATCGAATCGTCGTATGCGAGTCTGACGAGCAAAGCCCTCACCTTTGGATATCGCATTCTGCCACGCTTCTGCAAATTGTGCTTCGTCCTCAGAATGGAGGCAAGACCACTGGTCTCTCATGAAGTCCTCGGCAGTCTTGCCCGAGTAAGCTAATGTGCGCTCGTTCACCCAGGTTATGCGACCATTGATTGGAGATGCTGTCATGACGCATACAGGTATAGCATCAACGATGACGCGCATAAGCCGGGGACTTGGCTGAGGAAGAGCATCCTGAACAATTTTGTCCCTTTTAGGGACCTGAGTACCTCCTGAAGAATGAAAACTTGTCACCAGACTTGCACCAAACGAGTGTAATAGAGTTCTTGAACGAGATTCCGCGGTCCGTCGGCGCGAGCGAGGACTGGTCCGTGCAGAGCCAGAACGCGATTCAGATGTGCGCCGTCCAGAGTGCTCACCAAAATTTGGTGCACTGGGTGTTCGACGATGTTCTAGCTGAGGACGCTCCAAGAGATCTCTCGATCCGGTGTTGGACGACCTGACTGACGACGACCGTTGCAGAGCTGTCCTCGGGCTGCTAGCATCAACAAGATTGCTAAGACTTTCTTCGGATTCGCCACGACGAAGTGCACTGGCTCTAGTGAAGTAAGTTTCGTTATTGCCAGAACTGTTGCTTAAAGGCGTGCCCATAGCAGCATCAAGCGAATGACGACCGGAGCCTGAATATGAACCGACAGTCGAGGATCCCGGTTCCGGAGTCAGAGGTGAACGCCAGCCCTCCAACTGAGGGGTATAGGCAAGCTGATGCAGGATATTTGAATGGCTCAGAGCTTGTGAAAGAGTCGTCGCAACAAACGGCGCGAAAGTGGTCAAGTTCTGGATGAGATTTGCTGGATATGGTACGACTTCTGACATGAAACTGAGAATTGCTATGGGAACCTGTCCCTTAGCAGATCTATGTCCAGATATAGCAATTTGTTTCGCAGTCGAAGGATGTACTAATGGGATATGTATAACAGAACAAGCACCCTCCATTCCAATGGCGGCGAATAGATCCTTCTCTCCATAAGGAGTGTGGTCATCCTCCTCGTTAGGGGAAAATGTGGATTCATCGACCATGGGTAAATTTTTAGTATTGTCGAAGAACGGATTCTTGGTTGCGTCGCTCAAAATCGCGGGAGAGGGCGCTGGAGACTGACTCCAAGGACTCGTGATAGGTTGTTCATAGTCCTCGTATTGGTTGCTTGCCCTCAGCAGTCCATGACTAAAACCACTCTTCAAAGGTACTTTCGGCACGGCCGCTTTCTCTATGTCTACTTCCTCATCAAATGGGTTTCGCAGTTTTTGTTGTTGAGCTTTCTTCAGATTGGGTGTCCGAAGAGAATCTAGATCAGTACCTCCAGGAGTCTTGTCAGAGACCTCGACATGGCCTAGAACATCTGTGAACTCCCTGCTAAGCAAGACCAGACGTCCTTGTCGCTCGATGACACGGTGTACGCCAGAATTGTCAATCAGAGGCTGCTCTTCGTGGTCTAGACGTTGCATTGTGTTGAATACGACACCTAGATTATCGTCTCGAGGGCCGGATCGTATTTCTGACCCTCTCCGGGTATTGCTGCCCGAGGTCGGTTCGACATAATCTTCCATACTTTCCCACTCATCACTGTGATCAGAAGCTGTAGTCGACGAATTCTTGCGAGACAAGAGCCCTCTGATGGGCACGGGCTCGGACTGACCCTTGACATTCCAGACGGCCTTCAAGCCCCAGGGAGTGTTCGTCACATCTGTCAGATCATTGGGTACCGCTAATGTGATTCGAGTGGCACGATAGTGATTGGAGAAGATCTCGATGACGTTGTTCCAGAAATTGGTGATGCCCACATCAGAGGAAAGCACCAATGTCAGGTCGTAAATACTTGGAGTAGGGAAGACGAACTCCAGATTGGCAAAGTAAGCAGGGGTAGAGTCTTGTCTAAAGGGGTCACGCTCTGCTGGAGTCGATGTCGTGGATCCCAATCGTGGAGTCGAATTGTTGGGAAAGTACGACGTATAACCAGCGACCGTACCAGATGACGAAGAGCTCATATTCGATTGCAACGCCGAGTCAGGGGTGCCTCCACTGGAGCGTGGACTCGTTGCAGAAAAGGAAGTACTGAGTTTCGATCTCATGGGCCCGCGCTGAGCCTTATATACAGCCTAAAGGTGTCAATACTTGGTATTTTTCCATTTGTGAGTATCCTACAGCGCGCAGCTCGTCGATGGACATTGATTCTTTACTCATATAGCAGCCATTTCGAGATTGTTTGTCGTCTGTCGAAGATAATGACTGCTAAGATCGCGGCTGCTGTCCACCGTATGTATAGAGTGGTCGTTCAATTACCACGTTCGAGCTCGTGCACAGTTGCAATCTATCTATCGGAAATCAATCAAGCTTCGCGGAATACTGTCGTGCCTGAACAGCCTCAAGAGAAGAAACAAGGTTGATTGCTTAGTTTACTCTCTGCGACTATACAAATCTAGTTTCCAGACTTGCACTTTACTGTAGTAGGGCCACCGTACGTTCGTCCTACTCAGGAGTTTGTAACTCGGGACAGAGGCTACGGAACGCCCGCGGATGAGACACACATTGGCCGCTTGGCGTCCCGCTCAACACGTGATAGACCTAGACCTGCAGACGCGTACGCACACAACATGCGCGCGGCGCCGGCATGCATGCATGTGCTGCTCAAGCTGCTTCATAAGGTTGTACTATCTACAGAGATCCCTTTCTCTGGTCATTCGACTGCAGTGATTCGTAAAGGTGATCGAGCATCAGTGAACTTTATGTACGAGCTATATAATGTGGTCCGTAGTCCCGAGCTCAGGATCAAGTTCTTTAGTGTTCGGACGAATTCAAACTCGTGCACAGTCCAGCTGGTTTCATGATCAGCAGATCACAACTACAAAACACCACCGCCACAAAAAGGCACTTCATTAGCCTCTACGTATCCAGCCATGCGTGCTTCGGGCCAACGAGCATGAATCATCAAGTTGTACTATCATATGACATGTATTTGATCTCATAGCATACCCATCAGTCATAGCTATAGCTTGTAAATCAGTCAATTTCCTTACAACTTATTGCCGAGTTCGAGTGCACTGGCTAGTTGATGCTTGTAATGTCGAGCCAAAAGTTCGGCACTTGCCGCGCAATCTTGTACATGTCTGTTTACCATGTTGCCAGGGCGTGAGAGAAAGCATGATGATCCTTAGTAGAATTGATGTCGACTCAGCGAGGTTCATGACGTTGTCGGTGGCTACAGCCCCTACCGTGGATATCATCTTCGTGCTTGCGTTTCGTGCTTCGATTTATAGAGTGCTCCTTTCTTGGCACATGATACCTGTCTGGTTCGTACTCTTCAGCAGTTCTAACTGCTCCATGCTGAGTCCGAAGCTTCTCAGCCTTGACGGCCTTCTTCCTAGCTAAAAATTGTTTCATATCATGTAGAGGATCGAGAGAGGACTTTACTTTCTCGATCTTTCTCATTTGCTTGTCTGTCTTACTAGCGACCTCTGTCTCCAACTGATCTGCTTGTTCGTACCACTTTGGAACTGCTATTTTGCTGAAAGTGTCCTCTTTCACTCGACCTTGCTTATCCTTTGTGAGACTGACGACATACTCAGACTCTGGAACGAGAGTGGGCTCTTGAGCCGAGACACCCTCAATTTGTCGCTTGAGCTGCTTGTCCAGGACACTGATATCATTTTCACGTTTCTTTTTGGTCGGAAGTGTATCAGGGACGGCTTGTATCGAGTCTCTTCCGCTATCGAGTCCTTTGTGTGCCTCGCCGGATCGCAAACCATTCAGTCGTCGTTGAGCTTCATCTTGTCTAAGTGCGACTTCATGCGCCTCAGTTCGCGCCTTCTCTGTCGCTTCATCCTTCTTCACCCGCTCGATGTTATCCTTCGAGTAGACGTGCCAACTCTTGTGATGCAGTAATTTGATGGGCATCACAACTTAGTTGGAATTCGTCTTGAGTGTTAGGTTTGCTGTGCTGATATTTGAATACAAGCTAGCAATTCTGAGACATCGACGGGAAAGAGCAAAACGAGCTTCTGATAGTTACAGTGCTTCTGAATTGGCATATAGCCACTTCTGCTATCAGGAAACCTGCTACATCAGTGGTGACCTTCAAACCATGTGTCAAAATGGACCACTACTGGAACATCGGCTCCGCAAATTCACGAGCCAGAGTGTCACATGCTTAGTCCGTAAAGATCCTCATCCTTAGAAATTACTCGTATGAGGGAATTGATGCGAAATGCGGTGATTCAAACTGCATAAAAGAGCTATGGTAACTAAATGGCATGCTGATGCTACTGGACCTTCTTTTCCTCGAGGACTTCTATTTCGGGCGCTTCGTCTACTTGACCAAACTCATTCACTCTTGTCTTGTCAACCTTATAGACTGGCGTGATTAGTGGATGTGCAATGAGACTCGATGGTCTTACTGAAGGCTTGATATATGAAGATGACAAATACGACGTCGTCTCTAAACGCCGCGATCCGTGACAGGATGGGCTGCTTGATGATGAAAGCAAAGAAATCGTCGACCTAGGCCATTAGTTGAAGTTTCTGGCTAGTACTGGATTGCTCACAATCGTGTTGAGAAATTTGTAACCTAGTGCTCGAGTCGACATATGTGCGACAGACTTGAGCTTGTAATTAATCCACAAAGAGGGCACCATCGTGAGGAAACCCCAGAAATAGACAAAGCTTACCAAGGTAGTGACGATGAACGACCACCAACCTTTGTGCTCCTCATATATGACAGAATAGACTGCATACATGATGAGCAATGGCGCAGAAGCATATGCCAGGTACTTTGTTGCCACAGCGTCATAGTCCTTGGTAGCTTTCTCTGTGGCGTTGAGCTGATGTTTGTCCTCAAATCTTATTCTGTAAGGGATGAGGCCAGTCACTGGCACTATCTTGACGTTCACTGATTTGGTGATCTTCCATGCTTCGACTGCAATTCCGAAGCCTTGGCCAATCAAAATTACCCATGAAGCATTCTCCTGATTGTCGAGTAGATATAGCAGGATAATGGTCTGCATGATCACATTCATGAGAATGGAGTTCACAGATACCCCAGTGTTGTCTTTCTTCGATCTGAAGTGCACGATATCGTTCTTGAATGCTAGTAGCTCGAATAACGAGTGCAGACAAGATACGGCAAACTAAGCAGATTAGGTATATTCGTCATTTGTTCAGGGATATCGTACAGTGGTCCCTAGGAGCCAGACATTGGTCTCCAAGAAGATACGTTTAAACTCTTCAAACTCGGCACCAGATCCTCCCAAGCCTTCTGATTGTTGCTTGACTGCTTGATCAAGCGAGGTGAGAACCTGCATTCTCATCATACTGACCTGATTTAACTCGAAGTAGAATGGTACAGTTGTTGTAGTTGAATTTATCGGGTACATATGATCCTTAAGCAGCCAAAAAGAGTTCTCGTAGACAATTGGAAGATAATATCCGTCCTTCCCGGATACATCCCTCGCTTGTGTCGGTTCCAGGACTATGAATGGTCTTATGACAGGATGTATAGACTCAAAGGGAATCACTCCTGCGTCGCCGACCATTGCAAGGGTAAAATTGGTATGATAGTATGAGATAACATCGTCGGATGATTTCTGCTCAACTTCGACTGCAGAGCCATTATCCTGTGGTCCTCCAATCAATCTCTTTACGGTCGAATCTTTTCGCCTAGGCATAAAACGTGCTAAGCGATGCACAGAAGATATAGCGAGGTCTGAAGGCAAATCTGGTTCTCCACTTTGTCGTTGTGAACCAGGGCTTTTACGAGTGTATACATGCGCATACAATGATCCATTATTCAGAACATTGTCCGAGAATGTCAGACTTTTGTGTACTTTTCTGACATCCGACCAATCCCCAGCACGAATATTTTTCTCTGAAATGAATGGTGCTTGTCCATCAGGTTTATAGAAGTGATTTTCAGAGAGGTAAATATCAATATCTATAGTAGCAGGTGAAGTCCACAGTGGAATGATGTTCCTCGGAATACTACTATAGTCACGCTCCTGTGATGGATCGACGCTTGCTGATTCATCGTTCGAAGCGATCGCATCGGGCTTCGCGACATCAACCTTAAGCGGTGCCTTGATATAGTTTCCAGCATATTTAAACACAGCCTGAAGAATTAGACCGATAGCGATCGATCTGATAATCTTGTGCAAGATAGACCCAATACCTGAAGAAGGATTAGGTGCATCTGTCGGACCTGCTGGCTCGGCATTTGCATGAGCCATGCGTTGTGCAGAGCTCATCGCAACTGCTAGTCGCCTGTTGACAAGTGTTTGGTGACTATCAGAGACACAAAATACACTTGATCCTGCTTGCAAATATACGTGATCTCAAAAAAAACACAATCTAGCCTTAGTGTAGCAGGAAGAACGCTGAAATGTAACACATTATCGTCTTGAGCTTAATTACTTGACGACTGCAACTACAGGTCAGGCTCCAACTGATCCGCTGATCGCAGAAGACAGCAAACCCTAATTGCAGCAAGCACGGACATCCCGGCAGTGGAGGCAACTCTGCGGTACTCAGGCGACATTCATGACCACGTCTATTGCATACGACATGATGTCCCCTGAGGCCACCAGAGTCCGTGACCTTGACGAGCATTACTGCTTCGGTCATTGATTCTACATAAACTAGAAATCAGATCAATCCGACATGTCCACAACTGCTCGCCGCAGATTAATGCGCGACTTTAAGGTATGGTTGCATAAATATACCCAACCACAGAATCAAGACTCATGTTATCCTTAGCGAATGCAACAAGATCCGCCAGCTGGGGTCTCTGCCTCTCCTGTCGCTGATAATGTCATGTTCTGGAATGCGGTTATCATTGGACCTAGCGAAACTCCATTCGAGGACGGCACCTTCAAGCTCATTATGCAATTCGACGAGCAATATCCCAATAAAGCACCCACAGTCAAATTCATCTCACGAATGGTAAGTGACATGTACAGCTCACGAGGCACTTTGGGCTGATTTTGTAGTTTCATCCTAATGTCTATACTTCTGGCGACTTGTGTCTCGACATTCTACAAAACCGATGGTCTCCTACATATGATGTGGCGGCAATCCTGACATCCGTTCAATCACTCCTGAATGACCCAAACGTCAACTCGCCGGCCAACGCTGAGGCTGCAAACTTGCACAGGGACGATAAGAAGGCATACATTAGACGTGTCAAGGAGACGGTTGAATCTAGCTGGGAGTAGGCGTGCATGAGTCTAACACAGAGACTGGAATTCAGCACAGTCGCATGGTTGAGATATATATATACACACAATGGCGCGAATGGTGCAATCGGCGCGAAGAAAATAGATTAGCATATAGGGGCACTTAGCAAAGCTTATGTATTTATATGAAAGCGTGTTCTTTTTCTATTTTGAGATATTTTTTGCGAAACAAATTAGGACATATCGTTCGCGTCCAAGCAGTTCCAATATACAGCTTTGGAAATAGATGCCATCGAAATCATGAGGGATTTTGAACATTGTTGTTGCCAAGTCACAATAAGACACTACAATTCAGACTGATTCTGCAACAAAGGAAAGTGAGAAGGGATAGTATGACAATCTTGCTAGCGATTCTCGTAGTACCGGTTCTCCTGCTTGCAGCGCGCGTGATTCAAGCGTCCATCAGCATTTACCACGACCAAAACGAAAGAGTCAAGCCGAGGTCGGACACGGACGATGTGTCTGAACAACTTGTCGCCCTCGAACCAGAACCAAAAACAAACTCACTCAGCACCAAATAAACATCGATAAGTGGTGCTATCGAGTAAGTCAGCTGCGTCGGCGAGATCGCAAGTAACTGACTGGCTTCTAGACAGTACGAGCACGCTGATTCGATGAACAAGACGATATAAGGGGTGCCAGACCAATACTGCCATAAGCAGGATAGCTCGAGCATGTTACGATAGTCTTTCCAGCCCAGTCAATAAATCATCGTTGAATCTTGTTAGATGTCATTATTCTGCATGAAGATGAGCCTGAGCTTCGTCATGAGCAATCGGTCCTTCCTCAGTTTGACCAGCCAATCGCTTCAGTATTGCAGGGCAACCCAACCAGTGTTTCCCACCTGATGCCTCGTATTGAGGCCAGACATCCTCGAGAAAATAGTATGCGTGACCGACCAAGAGTCCGAGTATATCAGATGTAGGTATTCTATTGTTTACCACGACGGAGAACCCAATCAGGACCGCTGGTAGCCATGCCGCAGAAAAGTTGAAGAGTCCCAGGAAGGACATTTCGACCGCGGAATGTCTACGTGACCAGATGTAGGTCAATGTAAAGGACAATGGCGAGCCGAGAAAAGGGTCAGATGCAAAAGGGCTCAGGACAAGAAGACCTGACGCCATAACGAGCATCATCCAAGCAAACTCCACCGTACGCCTTGCATACGACTCTTCCAGCATGCGTGAATATCTACTCATAAAGAAGAGATGAAATAGAAAGTCAACGGATAACCTGCCAAAGAACAAAAACGTCGTCGCAAACCGCCAATACTGTGCTTTTTGAAATGCCGTGTGCCATGAAAAGAAGAGTTGAAAGGGCGTGAGGATATCGCATTGGACCAGTAGACTCAGAAGCAGTGCTGAGAGTGTGTAGTATCGTGTGATGGGCGGAACACCCATGACCCATGTCTCCAGTGGCAAGCGTTCCATGTCACGATAGATTGCTCTAAGACGCGAGTCGAGGTGACTGTATTTCCTAAAGGATCGCACGACACGAAATCAGTGTTCTGTCCCTGTTAACAAGTCATGCTTTGTGCTTGAAACATGACACGCAACACACAACTGACGCATGTTCACTCACTTTGTCATTTGTGGAGAGTCCGAAATCATCGGATAAATATGAAAGTCAATCTGCTTTATCTTGTGGAGACACAGTTACCGCCCGGCAAGAGCAATAGCTACCATTTGTACATAAATAAGCAGACAAATACGTACTAGCTATATCTTCGTGAGCAGTCATGAAGAGACACAAGGTTGTAGCACTATTTGTTGAAATCATCTAGATCCTCAAAACTTCTCTACCCAAGGACGTAGATCAATCTCCTGGGCCCAGCAACTTCTGTGCTGAACATGGAGTTGCCAATAACATTCTGCGATTGCGTGTGGCGATATCTTGCTATCTGGTTGATCAGAAACGATGTACTGCTTGGTTCGTGGTATGTCTGGAGTATCAGCAGAATTTAGAGATAAGCACCTGAAAACGAGACGTACCAATGATACCATCGATTATAGCATGAGCTACATGAACACCGCGAGGCTGAAATTCTCGGGCTAGTGACTGCGATAGACCCCGAAGTCCAAATTTACTGGTTGCGAATGCAGAACTGCTTGGACCACCTTTCACCGAGGCTGTAGCACCAGTGAAGAGCAAGGTAGGATAGTGCTCAGTGAATGACTTGGTTTCGATCTTCGATAATTGGTTTCTGAGTACATGTTGAGCGAAGTTGAATGCGCCTGTAGTGCTGGCTTTTTGTGTCGCGAGAAAGTCCTCAAGTTGCAAGTCCAGGAACGATCCTCTTTTGAAACCACCCGAGACATTATAGATCCCAGCTGCAATGGCAGCGTCTGGAAAGTCACTGGCCAACTGCTTGAATGTCTTCTCCACATTTTCTGGGTCGGCGACATCGGTCACGTAACCAATTGCCCTGCCGCCTTTCTTTTCTATGGACGCGACTACAGGATCAAGATTCTCCTTGGAGCGGGCAAGCAGAGCTACAGGATATTTGAGAGCGAATCTGTGTGCAACGGCACTTCCTGTGCCGGCACCAATACCTGCAATCACAGCAATCTGAACCATCTTGTGCCTCTATGAGGCGAACCCAAATCGTAGATGTATTTGAGATACTTTTAATTACAAGTGAAGAATTCACAAATTATATGGCAATCACCTTATTGTGGAGCCGCACTGCAGCTTCCGGGGTCGAAGCGGCAATTGATCAAGGCCGGAGGACGCATCATTACTAATGCCTGCTGGCAGAATGCATGTGGAGGTCTCTTGACTGCTGCAGCTGAGCTATACCCGCAGATATGTCTGACTCACCTTTACGCCCTATAGGCTAGATATGTTCTATTTGCAGTTGTAGTTGTAGGTGATGGCCATATTTGGAATCAAAATATTGGGTGCAGTAATAGCTATAGAAGCAGGAGTACCGATACCTACAGCTGCAGGTAGCACACATGTACAGAGAGAGAGTGTGTGTTGAACTGTGTACTGTAACTGTGGCGCAGTCTGCAAGCTGACAGCATCTTGAGAAATTGAGCCAATTGGTCAGGAGCAACTGGATCCTGTGAATTTGATTGGACGAAGGCCTGTTCATTTGTGCAAGAGGTTGTCTCGAGCGAGCGAGCGCAGCAAAGTTGTGTCATTTCGCCTCTTTCTCACAGCATCCTCTGTGTCTCTCTCTCCCTCTCTCTCTCTCTCTCTCTCTTTCCAGAACATCCTTTTCCACCGCCAAACCCCAACCAGGCCTCAGTCGTCGCCTCCTCCTCTTGCTCCTCTCCCATCAACCCCTTCCGTCATCCTCATTCACTCCCTGCCAGCAACACTCTATAAATCAGCACTCGCACGCCGTTCCTGCTACTACTCGAAACTTCAGACACACATACCATGTCTGCTACCACTTATCCACAGGAAAAGGTCGAACTACCTGCTCCAGTTACTGCTCCGGCACGACGAGAAGGTCCTGGTTTCCTCATTACTCTACTCAGATGCTCTGCCATCTTCTTCGGAACACTCTTCCTTCTCGACCTGTTCACTGAAGAGCCCGCTTCACACCGAGCTTACAAAGGATGCAGAGGCGCCATGCAGCGACACGGTGGCCATCACCGTGACGGTCAGCACCCATTCCCACCTGTACATAAATGGAAGCCCTTCCAGGGAATCTCGCACTTTGAATTGGAGCCGCAAGACGCTACCGGATTGACCGTGAAGGGCGCCAACTCCTTCGGAAAGATTGTGTTTGAGACCTCGAAGCTCTCCGACAAAGTCATCATTGACCTTGACATCAAGACCAACAAGAATGACAAGAACAGCGACGTCACCGTAGTGAATGACAACGGGTACATCACTGTCAATGCTCCAGATACCGGTAGACTCAAGACATTCGCATCAGCCAAGATTCAGATTCCATCAAACCTTTTTGGTACATATGGTCTCCCTTCGTTCGAGGTTGATGTGCCAAAGCACTTGGTCGACCTCTCAGGACTTCCAGAGTCGTTGGAGATTGGTGAATTGATTGTTCGTGTAGCCAAAGGTTTCGTCAAGGCGGGCCCCGTCCACACCAACACAACTCAGATCACTATTGCAAAGGGAGGCCTCCGGGGAGCCCTGACCGCTGCCACAGAATCGACCAATGTTGATGTTGCCAGTGGAAACGTCACTCTCGACATTACCAAGATCTCTTCTGGTTCTGAGAGTTCATCTACCATCCACCTTGGAGACGGTGACCTCAAAGGTACCTTTGCCGTGTACAACTCGACTACCATCGATGTTGCCAAGGGTTCGATCTATGTTACCGTTGATATCGAGGCTGCGGAGACGAAAGCCGAGCTTTCCACCAAGATCGCCTCGGGCGATGCACGAGTGTACGTCAACTCCATTGCTGATGAGCGTGTCTTTGATGCATACCACACTTCGATTGCTGGTTCTCAGTTAATCACTTATCCAAAGAACTTCCAGGGAACCGTCACTTCGCGAAACCTGGTAGGCAACATCAAGCTTACCGGCAAAGATTTGACAGTAGAGAAGACTCTTGCTGGCCGAGTGGGCAAGCAAGGAGACTCTGAGCGCAATTCTGTGTCCATCAAGACCGCCAAGGGTGATCTTGATATCCTCATCGGGGATGAGGTTGAGGAGTAAATTCTTCAATTAGGTTGTTACTATATACGTTATGAACCTAGGATGATATTTAGGACAAATGAGAAACGATAGCATTGATGCCACCGTGTCATTAGTGATTGCTTTACCCAGTTTGATCACTGAATCAGACTGATGCTTGTTGTGACGCTAATCATGTTTCGGGAATGACCTCTCCCTATTGGGCTCCCTACACCCAGCATTCCGATGTTAGCCCGTGATCAAGTGATCAGTGACGATTTGGATTGCTCAACGATAGAGACGATATGATTAATTAGGTTACTGTAGACAACGACAGAGTCTAGCATTGGAAGCCAATCGTTTGAAGCTTCTGAGTTCCCTGGATATCCTTCCGAGCATCATATTGGAGAATTGTGATTTGACCAGTGATCGCGAGCGGTCCAAGTAGAAACGCACAGGACTCGCACAGAACTTTCGGCTTCATCATTGGGACCGTTCAATACAGTGTGGACCTTGTTCTTAACAGTGACGGCAGAGCTTTGCTACATTCCTACAATCATATACTCTCGGAATGTGGTCGATGCCCAGAGGTAGGCACCTCCTGACACCAAACATAGCGGGATTCAGAAGGGTAAAGCCATCATCGAAATCGTGCCAGATGAGCCTACATTCTTCTTTATCCTTTCACTCCATACGGCGGAAAGACGAGAGACGATCAATTATATCACTACTGACTCGCTACAACTCTACATCCTCCACACCCGGCCCATCACAGACAGTACTGCCCAAGGAAAAGCGGGAAAACATCTACACGATTCCGAATCTGTTGACCGTGTCTCGCATTTTGGCGACTCCTGGTGTAGGGTACTTGATCATCACGCACCAGCACGTCCCGGCTGTATCGTTGTTGTTTGTAGCGGGATTGACGGACTTGTTGGACGGGTACATTGCACGGAAATACAACATGGGCAGTGTGGTGGGTACGATTCTGGACCCATTCGCGGATAAATTCCTCATGACGACGCTCGTGATTTCGTTGAGTGTGGCGGGACAGTTGCCGACTTGGTTGGCAGTCGTCATCTTGGGCCGAGACTTTGGGTTGTTGGTTTCCGCACTCTATTGGCGATGGATCAGTCTTCCTGATCCGCGCACTTTTAAGCGGTACTGGGACTTTTCCCTGCCCAGTGCAGAAGTCCACCCCACGCAATTGTCCAAGATCAATACGGGTCTGCAGTTGGCTCTCGTCGGTCTGTACACGGTCGATCCAATCTTGCCTACTCTAGTAGGATTGAATATTCATGGCTTGCTCGGACTCGAGGGGTTCAGTTATCTCGTCGCCTCGACGACGGTATGGAGCGGATTGAGTTATATCTGGAACAAGGATGCCGTCAAGATTATCAAGCAGGACCGTACTGGCAAGTCGTGATTTTTGTCTGATCACTTTGACTGTAATGTATATATGCACGACTACCTGTTCTCGACTTCTCTTCGTGTCTTGTGTAATTCATTCGGAGTGCCATGAATGGCTACATACACCTTTTTCAACAGTAAAAAACTCAAAAAGGCAATCCCCGTGGCTCCGGCAAAAGTCCCAATACGTTGCTCCTTGCTCATCAAATCAAGCCTACCCTCGTTAGTTCCATATCTTTGCGGTATCTATTATTTGATGGGTACATTGGATACGGATACCATCCATTAAGGGCCGCATTCCTCTCTGTCCATAAATAATAAATGGAGGCATAAAGGAGATAAATACCCGCCGCTTGGCCATTACTAGTCTCTACCGCCTCACTAAACCCAAACATCTCGACGAGCAAGAGGAGGGTGGGGACGGCATGCATCGATAAATCAGCCGAAAGAGTCACCGAATCCAAGAGTTCTTTTTCCGCCAACAAGGAAGGATCGATACTTTTGAGTGTCCAATATAATATCGACACCAACGTCTCGCACGGACCCGCCACCACCAACAATAAACCTTTGACGGCGCGAATCATTTTTGATTTGGGATAAGCGTCGTGCATCAGAGAGAGACAGAATTGGAGGTACGTGATGCTCAACGTCACGATTGTAAACATTTGAAACTGGCCCCCATAACTCGCGCTGATTTTATTTGGATTTCGCCATATCCAGTAATACGGATACGTCAGTGCCGCAATCGCAAAGACGTGGAATGAAGTTTGCAAGGACATTCTATCTCGTTTTCTTATAGACTATTTCTAGTCGCGCCTTCTATGTTGTCACGATAGGTTGGCTATATTTCGTAGAGTCGGAAGAATCGACGCCGGCTCCACCTAAAGCCTCAAAAAACGTCAACCTTAATTACCGGTATGTGTATGTATAGGCTATGCATTACATCTCTAATCAAGGTGATTATAAATTATTCATGCCGTACCAGCTAGCTTGGCATAATCAGGCGGCTTTATCCTCCGTCTGATGCTTTTTACCGCCCACGGTGGTCCCAGAGATATTGCCGCGACGATGGCGACTCTCCAGTAAAACCCCAAGGTCTTCATGTATGCCAAGTCAAAGTAATCCCCGAGAAAGGGGACCGTGGCAATGTAGAGCACCATCGTCGCAATCTGCGCATAAATCATCAACGGCACCCACGTATTGACCTCTAATGCGACCATGACCAATTCATTGATGATTAGAGCCGTGAATGAGATGGCCACCATTTTCGAGTCGTGGTCACGATGCAGGATGAGCGTGACCAACATGATTGCTATGCCTTGATACACCGAGATGGCCACCCAACCAAAGAACGTCTTGTAACTGAGTGACTTGCCTTCCGTCAGTTCCTTGTACAATTCCGGATACAACAAAGCCAAGGAATTATCGAGATCCGTATCTAGTGCCAGCGAAAACACCGGCATCATCGTGTATAGCGTGGCATAACCAACCATGAGCCATCCTTGATATAATGCGATGGGTGCAAACTTGCTCGTCACTGAAAAGACAATCTGGCAGATACTGATGATTAATCCGCGATGAATGACGAATTGTGCCAACTTGGCGGATCGCTTATAACTGTTGCGACCATGCCAGACGAGCAACTTCATCAAATGACGAAATTCCGGTATTGAAAAATCAGCTGCCAGCGAAGCCTGTTTGCCCTCCTTGCCCACTATACCAATTCCGACATCAGCAGCTTGTATCATACTGACATCGTTGCCGCCATCGCCGATACAAGCTACTCTTCTCTTGGTGTGGAAGCGCACTAGCTTGGCCACATCAGCTTTTTGTGTCGGTGTGCATCGGCAGCAGATGACTGCAGGTAGCTTAGTCGTGAGCTCGATGAATGGTTGACGAAATTTGTCCAAGTAGTATTGCAAGGACTCTCCATCAATCAGTAATGCAGAGTCCGTCTTGTTTTGCAAGAATTCAAGCTCGCCTAAAGCGACACGATCGTCTTGTAATTTAGTGATGGTGTGTATGTATTGTTCTCGCTTCACTAGTTTGGCACTGATGGCGATACATTTGGCAGTCTCGACCTTGTCTCCCGTCAACATCCATATCTTGATGCCTGCATTCCTCAGAAATTCGAGCGCAGGCTTTACCGAGTCCTGTAACTTGTCCTCGACACCTGTCAGACCGAGCAGTTCGAGATGTTGCTCCAAGTGTCGAGATACGACATTTGCCATGGATTGCTCACGATTTGACATTGCAACGCTGGCATTTTGATAATCTTCTCGAAACTTTTCATAAGCATTGGCACTCAAGACCTTTTTGCCCACAACTAGAGTGCGGAGTCCTTCGCGTGCCATGTTACCACACTCTTCATCGAGCCAGTCATTTGTTGCTACGATGTCGGCCATGACCACGTCAGCTCCCTTCTCAAAGAATGTAATCACGCCAGCTTCGTCCCTGACAAGAATGCCCATCCTCTTCGTTTCCGATGTAAATGGAAAAATGTTTAGGATCTCCAAAACGCTAGTCTCGTGATCCCCACGTCGCAGGCGCATCATTTTCCTGTCGCGGGCAATCAAAGTCAATCCCACTTGTTCCGTCCACTTTACGATCGCAAGCTCATCCGGGGACGCCGCCTGGTATGAATGACCTTGCTCGTCGTCTAAAGAGGCTGTCGGAGTGACATTGTGGCAGACTGCAAGTGCCGTAACCAGGTCTCGTACTCTGCTACTGATTTCGCGCCTCGTCCGTGGTGCTGTACTGACTTTTGCGCCTGGACCTTTTACAAAGCCCGAGATCTCTGCCATTGCTTCACCCGAAAAGCTTACTGTCCCCACATGCAATCTTTTCATCTCCATATCGTTCTTAGTGAGCGTACCAGTTTTGTCACTTAGCAGATATTCGATGCGTCCGAGTTCCTCAGGTATGGTTGAGGTACGTACGATCGTGTCTGGTACGTCCGAGTCATGCTCGATCTGATGCGCATATACATTCTTACCCAAATCAAGGTTGACTCGTAGAGATATCGGAATGATCGTGGAGAACAATATCAGAAATCGAGTGACATCGATGTACCAAGTCGACGAGAATCCATGAAAGGCAACCAGTGCAATACTCAAGACCAGTGTGAGCGCACACAGAATTTTAGACAGATTATTGATCTCTTGTTCCAAGAGACCGGCCTTTACACGGGCAGCTGAGGTATTGAGGCTCTGTTTCGTGTCGATGCCGGTGTAAACCACCAGACCGATAATGACAGAGCCTGATGCTAGGACAGTGTCGGCCCAGAGTACATTATCAGCTGATAAAGAGAATGTATGCTCACGCTGAGCTTGAATTGATAGAGTCCCCGTAAATTCATGCATGGACTTGCTGGGAGGGTCTGCAACAACAAACCCTTGTTGATTTAGTAGATCAGTTTCGTTGACAAAACTTTGTGTATATGAGCAGGCCGTTTTGAGCTTCCAATCGGTTTCACCGTCAAGCTGATCTGTGCGGATGAAAGCCTCGCCATCATCCTCTTCAGTGCGCAACAAAATGATGTCTGCTGGGATTCGTCTATTCTTATGGACCTTGATGACATCTCCAACCTTGATGTCCTTCGCCTTGGTCAGAGCCGCCTTGCCGACCACATCATAATGCTCCGAGTTTGCATCATTATCTCTTTTGCGTCGTGCAAGATCATCTGATGCCTCTTGTAACATTGTGACAGCAAGAACAAAGGCCAGTGGCGCTATATATGTTGAGAGAAAGCCGATTCGTAGCGGCGTGATAATTTGGCTGAGCGCTACAAGAAGAAAGTAGAGGTTGAAGAAGAATTTGAATTGTTCGAAAAGCACGAGAGGCACAAAATTGACGGGATTGTACTTTGCATTCGAAATTGCGTTCGAAGGGTAAAATGCTTTGACTTTAGACTCCTTGCCGAGCGCTATTCGACGCACTACATTTGAGGGTCTGGACTTGTCAAAGTATTGCCTCCAAGACGACTGTGTCTTGGACTCCTTCGCTTCTTTGTGGGTTTCGAAAGGCGCCTCATTTAAAAGATTATCTAGTTCATCGACTTCGGATGTATTGTCGTCACCATCATACTGTCGTAGTGGTATGGATTGCGAGGTTGAACGATTGTGCATTGGCGGTGCATGCGCGAGAAGTAGACTATCGTCTCACGACCCACAAAGATAGCTCATACATGATGCACAACCGCTAATGTTATAAATATTGCTTCGTTCGGTGTTTAGTAAATAGAAGTTCTCGAACTTTGTCTACAGCACACCGTGCGCTTTTGTCGGTCGAGCCATCTCTGGTGCAGTAAATGCCGTACAACATCTCTTGAGACGACTCCACAAAGATTCAGATCTCATGGGAGGCCATGGAGCTCCGCTGAGACACGGCTCCACACAAGCGCGCGCTTTTCATTTACCGAACGTCAACGTACACGAGACGTACCTTATTAGAGATTTGGAACTGCCATGGGTGGTGACACTGCGCTACAAGTCAGACAGCGTTCTCAACTTACTTTGCGTAGCTACCCGTATCAGCGACTTCTCACATCGGTGTCTCATACTCATTCCAATCCAACATATCATGTCGCACCAAAGTATAGACAAACTCTTGTATGTCTCGTCCTTGATCTGCTTAGTGGGTGTGATTCTGGTTGCGATCTTCTTCATGGTGTCCTTCACAGAAGCAGGCAGGCTTGTAGTCGACTCGACACGCATGAGATTGAGGGCGCTTACTCATCGAGATGGGCAGATCAGGTTGCCCGATGCAGACAATGACACCACTAATCGCATGACGTGAAACACAAACCACAACGGCAAATAAGAAAAGTACAAGTCGACTGTAGTCAAGCTTGTGTCTAACGCTACACAAAATCAATAGCTAGCTATCGTTCTCGGTCTCAGCGCTGCTTGGCTGGTCATTTGCCGCCAACAGGAACTCACTCTTCGAGCTCTCCAGGATCGCCAGACAAGCCGTGACTCCAAGGTGTAATTCAACCACAAGTTGTTGCACTCTCTCGTAATGTTCGGCAAGCGCAGTTTCTGCCAGAGTCGGCGGCTCACTCAGCTTGATCTTTTCGTCCTGCGGCAAGATGATGAGATCGTCATTGTCTGCTGGAGTAGTGACGATTTGTACTGGGACTATACCAGCAATATGGATCACGTTCTTGCACTCGTTACGCACTTGGACCTGTTTTCTTTGTCAGTGGATCGTTCTTACACCACATCTCAATCTTTACCGACCTTCTTAGACGCTCGACACGGCAGGAAGCAGCTCTTAGTGGTGCTGGTAATTGGTCGTCTGGGCCTCTGATGATTAGGCATCTTGTTGACAGGACTACGAAGATGTTGAACAAATTCGGCAACAGACAGTCATTTTATAGTCAAGGGCGCAGCATGAATTTCACTTATCGAGCTCATTTAAGCGCAGAAACTGTTTGCTGCTATGTGCGTAGACAAGCTCATCGCGTTTCACGTTTTGCAATCCGCACGTTTCTAGCCACATTCTTTATTATATTTATGCAGTATACCTTCACGATTCTGAAGACGTTGAAAACACAAACACCGTGGATCAGTATGCTGATTTATATTTGTATTGTGTTGATTGAGGTCAAGTATCTGAGTTTCAATTTGGTTGTTGCGATGCATAAGGCATAGCTCGTGATCAATACTGTAGGCTCCACAATTTTGAATTTACAGCAATGTGCCTCTCGTGTCATACAATCGGACAGCAACAGTAGTTTTCATGCCCAAGGACCAGAGTCTCCGTATAAGTGGCTGTGTGCAGCCTGGACGATTGAATCTATTCGGTGCTGCAATCATACGTTCCACATTTGTTTAGTCTTGTAAGGTGCCGGAAATTGTGTCAATCGGTATGAGTGCCTCATCGCCAATACAGCCCTTCACTCCCTCGCAATTGTCGCCGAACGCAAGTCGCCCACAGCTATCGGCTCTCAGGAAAGCAAGCAGTGTCAGTAGTCGAAAGCCAGATATCTATGCTCGTAATCTATTGCGTGCTGCAAAATCAGAGGCCTCACTGAGTGCAATGTCATTTCTATTTGGTGCCTTGGTACAGCAGGTGCAAAAGAGTGTGACGGGCATTCCCGAACTAGAGCGAAAGTTGAGTGATCATGGATACCGCATAGGTCAACGATGTCTTGAATTGTATACGTACCGAGATATCAAGGGAAAGAAACGAGAGACTCGACTGCTTGGTATCCTCCAATGGATCTATACCGTGCTCTGGAAGAATTTGTTCGGCAAGACGGCAGACACGCTGGAGAAGTCGCGAGAGGCTAACGATGAGTACATGCTTATCGACAATGAGCCTGCAATCAACAAATTCATCAGTGTACCCAAGGAGATGCAAGCTCTGAACTGTGCTGCATTTATCGCTGGCATTATTGAGGCCTGCATGGATGGCTCTCTATTTCCATGTCGAGTGACAGCACACTCGGTCGCAACAGAACAATACCCGAATCGTACCGTTTTCTTGATTCGTCTGGACGCATCTGTGCTGCAGAGAGAGATATATCTTGAGTAAGGACATAATAAATGTTCCATAACCCCGAGCACATTCAAGTATTCTTTCATGGCTACAAAACAGTGGAATGTCACTCGTCTCTAAACGGTGCATTATGTTTAGATAAGTCGTCCACGAAAGCAGGAGCGCTTGCTTCAAAGGTCATGGCTGTTTGCTGCCCTGCAAGAACGACGAACGAGCGTCGATATTTGCACCTTCACGCTTTTAAAGGAGAAATATGGGACGATCTACATTTACACGCCAGGATTGACTTTCGGTATGACCACAATCGCAAGAGATCCCTTGCATCTCACACGGCAGCACATGGCCACCTTCTAGCTTACGAACTGTGCTCTGGTCTCTGTCACATGTACATATAGATAAATACTTCACTGCGTGATCGCTGCTGTGTATAATCGCAATACAAGACATCTACCAGTGCGCTACGCATCAAGTTTTGATGTCCATGTAGTCATTGTGGTTACGCTCAGCTTGTCTACATGCATGTACTAGCGTGAACATCCAGAACGCATGCATTGAATCACAGCAGTACATAGCCATACACTAGATGGCAACTTTCAGACCTCGGGAGTACGGTATTGGCTCAGATGCGGTGCACTGATCAACCGGGGCCGAGTTGCCTGGGTTGACTAAATCCAGGCCTACCGTAGGACACATTGCTCGGATAGGCAACAGAGCCCGCGGAGCTGATCTGGAGATGGGTGGATTCCAAGTGAGCGGAGCAGCCAGCCCGGCTTCTCTCCCGCATTTCTCTGCAGAGTAGCGTAAAGTAGGCACCGCAGGAAGTCATGCAGCGCATGAAATGAGGGAGGGGAAGAGAGATGGATTGTAGTCAGGCTACCCACGTATTGCCCCTTTGAGCTTACAAGACAAACAAAACAATCTGCCCCAGTAGAGAACTACTTTCATCTCTGATTCAGGTCGTCATCAATAAATTTGAACAAATACCACTGGCGGCAGTCGTCGATTGGGGATGTTGTTTCCACGCTCCCCGGCTGTTCGCATAAATGTGGAAGGTGCTCGCATCGTCGAGGACGATATCACCCCTCAGACTGGCAGAGATATACAGTTTCCACATCACGATGAAGATATCAGTCATATAGCCGTGGATATAGGAGGCTCTCTTGCGAAAGTGGTCTACTTCAAGCGAGATGCGGATTCGGGAGTTCGGCTCAACTTTACGAGGTTCGAAACATCCAACATTGCAGAATTGATACGGTTCCTTGGTCTCCTGATAGCGAAGCGACGCAGTACTCTGAGTGATCCTCTTCACAAGGTCAAGGACAACATATGTATCATGGCGACTGGTGGTGGGGCATGCAAATTCTACGAAAGGATAAAAGCCGAGCTCGGTGTGACAATTCATCAAGAGGATGAAATGCAGTGTCTAATCGTCGGGCTTGATTTCTTCATTAATGAGATTCCTGGAGAGGTGTTCATATATGGGGGTGAACTTGAGCCGATGAAACTTAGCGAAGACAAGATTGAGTATCCATATCTATTGGTCAATATTGGCTCGGGTGTATCCATGATCAAGGTATCTGGACCCGAAACCTTTGAACGTATAGGTGGGTCCTCGTTAGGTGGCGGAACATTGTGGGGACTTTTGTCTTTGATCACAGGAGCCAAGTCGTTTGACGAAATGCTCGATCTTTCGAGTCAGGGAGACAATACAAAGGTCGATATGATGGTCGGAGATATATACGGGCAGGGTTATGGGAAGATTGGTTTGAAAGCGACCACAATTGCTTCCACCTTTGGTAAAGTCTTTGGCTTGCAAAAACAACATGAAGCCAAATTGCAAAAAAGGTCTCAAGCCATGCACGACCCGGATGATACTAGACAGGACACTTTGACTGGCTATCAGACTCCCGAGTCAATGGACTTTTCACAGCGTACGACGGCGTCCGCGCAAACACAAAGTGATGGACAAAGTGACGGGCACACTTCGAGAAAGTCTTCAGAGAGTTCCATATCCTCTCCCATGCAGATCGACCCGACATCGGCACTTGCACTCCTAGGCACTCATGACGACTCGCAATTCGCTGCTGAGGATGTCTCTCGGAGTCTATTGTATGCCATCTCGAACAATATCGGGCAGATAGCCTATTTACAAGCACAAAAACATGGTATACAACACATTTACTTTGGAGGCTCCTACATCAGAGGCCATGCCCAGACGATGATGACGCTTTCCTATGCCATCAAGTTTTGGTCTGGAGATACAAAGAATGCCTATTTCCTGAGACACGAGGGATATCTTGGAGCCATCGGAGCCTTCCTGCTCCATCAACCAACTTGGGCGACCTGGAGTCGTCGGGGCAGTATGGAAAACAATGAATCTACCAAGAATGGTCGCAGCGACTTTAAGACCCGTTCAAACTCGAAAACAAAGTCGAAAACCCAGGGAATACCGGAGAGCGCGATAATCTAAGACTGTGGGGAAGACACAATGGTGTATAAGTAAGAGACATGCGGCGATCATGTCTGGGAATGCTTTTTGGAGAAGCCATCATGGTGGTCAATGATACTAGGACAGGTATCAATCGGGTGAGGGAAAGGGAGTTTATGTATGTATTAATGCCAATGACTGAATGATTCCAAAATTCCTTCTGCCAAGAAATGGGCTTCGGTACATGCCGTCGGTCCACCTCGCTCCACATTATTCAATTCTCCTTTTATGATGTAGATGTATCCTTCACTACATCTTTTCTAGCTTGGTACTTTACGACAAAGGTAAAGTACAACGTCATGACGACCGACGAACCGAAACCACTCGTTTCTGATCCTTCGTTTCCGGACTTGGTGAGGATAAATTTCCAGAAAGGATCCTTTACGAGTTCATTACAATCACTGAATCCGGTACAAAAGGGAGAGAGAATCGCGACGTTGAGAAATTGTATACTGAATCAACCTAAAAAGTACACGACGGTTCAGTACTCGGAAACGGGTCACTTGGAATTAAATAATGAATTCGTATACATGAATCACTCGTGCGATCCCAGCATCACTCTCGACGTTTCCGATCCCTCCGCACTGACTATTACCGCCACGAAAAGGATTGCCCCGGGAGAAGCGTTGACGTTTGATTATTGTGCTACAGAGTGGGACATGAATCAACCGTTCGACTGTACCTGTCAAGCCAAAACGTGTCGAGGCACGGTGCAGGGTGCAACATATCTCTCCACGAAACAATTATCCGCCGTTCTCGGCGTCAATCGTCATATTCTCGCCCTAAAAGCCATTCAATAATGTCGAGACTTGGACAATTTATGAGAATATGGTAGACTCAATCAAATGTCGAGACAACCTGAAAAGTCATAGAAATGATGGCACAAAACAAGGAAAATATATTGGTAGTCTATAATCTATATATATTCATCTACAATGACGACACCCTCACGTATCAGAACATAGTACTTTATAAGCTTCCGAGAGTCCGCTGGTCACGGCGGAACATAATCCACCGAGACGCAGTAGATTAAGAATCGGGATCCTCGTCCTGGCGGCTCCGTCGGCGAGGGAATAGAGGGAATTGGAGACGAGCGTTCCTGATTTTTCGAAAACGTGATGTTGATTCTCGAAATCGACGATTGATTGGAGACTCGCTTTGAGGTGCGGAATGGAGACTTTGATCAGTGTCGCGGTTCCCCTACAAAAGGCCACAAACAGGACTTGTGCACGAGGAACCCCGCGGCCGTCGTCGTCTTGACTAGTCTTGTGAGGAGGGTATACGTCCCCATCGAGGTGTTTCGAGAGACTCTCGATGGTTCGTGAGAGGATGCGTTGTTCAGATGAAGAGAGGTCAGGAGGGACGCCACGGACGAGGTACTCGAGACTCGTGAGGTACAAGTCCCTACTAAACAGTAACTCTTCCGACGTCGTGGCCGATTCTTGCCCTGCCATGCTGGTGGTGAGGAGAATCTGGCCTTGATTGATGTATCGTCCCCGACTGATCATTTCGGATTTTTCTCGTTGAAACGTCAGGGCGCGCTGTAATAGAGTCGCGTCAATCGCTTCATCCACGCCCACCGTCACTGATTCTCCTCCATCGTTGTCAGTGTCGTTGACCTGTTGTTTTGATTGATTGCTTTTGCACTCGCCTTTTGGTCGGATATTGTATTCTGGTGGTGGTGAACGACACGACGTCTCTACATTACTTTCCGACAAAGACTTTGAGCCTACTGCGTACGCCAATCCCGCCATTGGTAGGTTCGATATGGAGCGCACCGTAGGCAATCTCGGGCGCAAGTCCCAAACCATTGAACGTTTAGTATCAGATGAACCTCTTGCAAGTATTTCGTCCTCAAAAGCGGAGATCAATTGTCACGAATGGTTAATGTCAGACAGTATAGTAGCGCTTGAGTAGATATATATATCAAGAGTACAGCTACTAGTACAAGCGATCGGATGAGATTTGAAACGCTTCAGCCATGTGGAACTGTGGCGTATCTCCGTTTCCCTGACATGTGATTTCTCCCTCAATCTTACATCTCAGATCCTTCCATTCTCGATATCATAGAGTCAGGTCAAAACTTTTCTTGTGCCGGTCGCAGGTCCAGTTCGTGGGTAAAGAGTTCGGGACCTTGCTGGCTGAGCCACAGGTACGTCCGTCCAACGGCATCCGCACTCATCTTCTTGCCCACCACAACGTCCTGACCGTGCTCGTCCCTGATGGACCCATTGGCGATGGTGTGGACGACGTGTATGCCCTTGACGCTAAACTCTCGAGCCAAACTCTGTGCCAATTGTCTCACTCCTGTACCAATTGTTAGTATGGGTGGTTCTCGGGGATATTTCATCGCTCACCGCTCCTTGTCGCGCCATAAGCTCCAAATTCAGTGTTGGCTCTCAAAGCACCCAGAGTACCCGTGAAGATGAGGGTCCCCTTCTTCTTGCCGTTCGTCTCCGTGAGGTCGGCGTCTCCATGGTCGGCATACAATCGCTTGATTGTCTCTTGCGCAAACGCCATTGCTCCACCGACATATACATTCAGCGAATCCGTAAAGTCCTTGTGTGTCTCCTCCAGGAACGGTTTCTTGGTGGAGTGTTTGATGCTAAAGATTGACGTGTCGAGCTTCAAGCCAGTAAATGACTTGTGAGCCTTGATCTTTTCAAATGTCGATGCCAGATTCTCCGGGTCAGTGTCACAAGTAAACGTCTCAATGATGGAGTCGGGATTAGATTCTAGCACGGTCGACCGAACAGAGTCTAAGTTTGCTTGTGTACGAGACAATAGGGCCAGAGCCAGATTTCCCTCTTTGGCACTGGAGAGGACACGAGCCAAACCGGTTCCAAGGTTTGGACCCACGCCGATGATGATGCCAAGTGCTCTCGGGGACATTTTCAGTGTTATCGAATGATATTTACCAACTTACGGTCGGAAATGAAGGATTCCAATATACTAGGAATCTGTACAAGTTGTCCTTGACTATATCGGATCGTGGTTTGGGTGCGATTTCGCGATTCGCCCACCGAAAATGACGTTACTCCCGTGGCTTGCGGTGAGGATCTGCAGCCATTCCCATTCTCTCGTCTCACGGATGTCCTTGCAATTGGTATCGCTGCTATAGCCAGACCATCCTGATCGCCAAGGTTTTGCTGAGCGACGAGCTGCTGGGATATGCAATACCTCACGACAAAAGAGAGAGAAGTCACGGGAGAGGGAAGATTGCATTCTATCTACGCAGGCACCCTTCGCCGGCGTGCTGCGAGGTCAGGCGTGGATGAGCTGACCTCTCTTGCTATCGTGTTCATAACATCCTCACTCACATCTGTACCGCTACCGCTCCCTCCGACTCCCCTCCCATCACTCGCATTTGTCCTTGACTTGGTTGGCCACAATGAGGGAATCTCTACCTTTTGATATCTCGGTTCAACAACTCGTTCACAGAGCCACTGCCTCAGCCTGCTTTCCACCAGTTGCGAAATCTTGGGCACATCTTGCAGACGTGTCCGACTCCCAATGAGTGACCGTATGGATAATTCGAGCTTGAAGTCAGGTCTCAGCCCAAAAGTCATGGTTGTCGAAGTGGTCTCCTCCGCCGGTGGTATGATTGCAATGCTCAGAGTCCCTGCGAAGCGTGCTATCGTCACACCCAAGGCGACAGGTAATGTCACAAAGGCTGGCGAAGGGTAGTTCAAGATTAAAGTAGTCTCGATGGCTAATGTGATTGTGTCACTGAGATCCACATCCATCGAGGCTTGAAGTCTTTGCTCGTCTGTCAGTCCAATTCGACAATTACTGAAGATGGGAAACTCCTCTCCCATGTTGATCTCTGTGATTCTTATGGCTCCAAGGAAATCCGGCTTCCTGCCGCCGTTCATGATCGTGTCCAAAGAGACGAGGATGGCATCTTTCGATTGAGCGTCTTCACGAAACTGGGAAAACGCCTGTGCCACCAGGACATTGAACCAGTCCAGTGTCTCCGCTTTGTGTGAGATTGTGTTGTATGATGTCTTTGAAAGTATTGACGCCGCCGTCATTGGCGGAGGTCCTCTGAGGACTTGGCTCTTTTTCTTCCTTATCCTCTTCTCAAATAGATTATGTTTCCCTTGAGACTTTCGAGGATCTTCGAAGATAAAATACTTGAGAAAAGCACCAATCAACAAGAGGACGGAAGTCTCTATGAAGACAATCGCCATGAGTACGACAGTTGCAATACTCATTGCGAGAGAAAATTATTGTGTCGAGTCGGTCTTCGTCTGCATGTACATATGTGTGTTCCTTCAAATTAACGACTTCTACGGACGATATTTTCAGTGTGAATCAGCAAGTGCCACTGATTGAGCGTGCGGATTTGATTTCGTGCAAGCTGTCGCAGTCTCAGTCGCCCTTTTAATGAAATTGAGCATCAAACATCTGTCGTATAGGTCCTAAGGGTCAAAGTATGAACTTGAGCATGACGACAAGTGGCTCGAATGAAGAATGCTCGAGGGATAATATCCTGAATGATATAGAGTAAGTGAGTTTGTGAATGTGGAGTTGCGACCCCAGCACTGCCTGCTACGGCAAGAACTCCTGCTTCTGTAGACAGCTTGAGCTCCTTCGCTGTTGCAATTGTAATTTGGCTACAAATGCATCGATAGCAATATTGAAGTTAATCTGTTCAGCCTCACTAAAAGCTTCCTTCTATATATTACAAGAAGCATGTCGACTACTGTGGCGTCTTCTAGGCCGCAGAAGCCTGATGAGGATGAGTAAGTCGCGGGTACAAGTCAGGTAACCGGTGCTAACGCTCCTTCAGATATAAAAAGAACCTGTCAAAGGCCGAAGCGGAATTAAACACTGTCAACAACAATCTCAACAAGATTAGAGCCAAGATTGATGGTTCTGATGGTAAAGGCGGTTCTTCAAGGACACAAGAACTCCGCAAACAGTTGGACAGTATCAAGGAGAAGCAAGCATCTATCAAGGGTAGTAAAGCCAAGGTATTCGAGCAGGTCAGATCTCTTGAGGATTCAATCAAGCGCAAAATTGCAGACTCGCAGGCTTCCAAGAAGAAGTTGCCATACAAATCGTCCGCTGAAATTGATTCCAAGATCGCCGAGCTCGAAAAACAGGTGGACTCTGGTAAATTGAAGCTAGTTGACGAGAAAAAATTCCTACAAGAGATTTCACAGCTCAAGCGTGCCAAGAAGTCTTTCACTGAAGCAAATTCCTCGCAAGCCTCTATCGATGCAGAGAAGAAACAGGCAGAGGAACTCCGTAAGCAGATTGATGATCCA
Source organism: Taphrina confusa (assembly GCA_005281535.1). Classification (NCBI taxonomy): domain Eukaryota; kingdom Fungi; phylum Ascomycota; class Taphrinomycetes; order Taphrinales; family Taphrinaceae; genus Taphrina; species Taphrina confusa. Next base: position 596,667 of record RHGJ01000002.1, on the reverse strand, counting down.
GAATCTAAAGCATTATCGAAACAATATGACGATGCAAAGGCCGAACTTGATTCTCTGAGAGGAGAACAAGACGTTGCATACAAATCACGTCAAAAGCTGTACGATGAAAGAAATGCGTTATCAGCCAAATCAAAGGAAGTCTATCTCAACATCAAGAGCCTGAAGGACAACTACTACCAGGGAAAGAAGGCATCGATCGCGTTTGAAAAGGAACAGAGACAGAAACGATATGACGCACAGAAAGCTGAACGAGATGCATACGAGAAGCAGAAGCGGCTAGAACATGCAAACAAGAAGATGGAAGAGGCACGCGAACCTGCTTATGAAGTAGAGATCATGACATGCAACAACTTGATCCGTTACTTTGACCCTACAGCTGAGGGAGATGTCAAGACTGGAGGTTTCGCCAAATCGTTTGCTGGCGGCAGAACTCTGGATATTCGCTCAGTCGAGGCTCCTGCAGAAGGACTAGTTTTGCAATCAAAGAAGAATCGCGATGCTGAAGAGAGTTACTTTGTAGGTGGCAAGGGTAAGAAGAAGGGTACCAAGACTGAGACCAAGAAGGAGGAAAAATTCAACCTCTCGATCGGTACCATTCAGGAATTGGGAACAGTCAATGTACAAGCGCCCCTCAATGCCTCGGAAGTTCCGAGCACAGTAGAGAAATTGAAGGAGAAACTCACTTGGTACAAGAATCACCAAAAGGCAGAGACTGAGAAGCGTGTAGCCAAGGCACAGAAAGAAGCCGATGCTCTCAATGCTGCAGCTGAGCAGGCTGCCGCCCCTGAGGTCAATGGCGCTAGCAATGCTAAAAAGACTGCCGAGACTTCTCAATCCACCCTGTCGAACAATGCAGCGGAGGAGAAAGCAGGAGCTGATGACGCCGCGGCTGACCTAGAAAAAGTAAAGTTGGAAGACGGTGTCGAAGCATGATATACTTTCATTGAAGCCGCGTACAAACATCAAAAGCATTAGAAGAATTCCAATCGACTAATCAAAAGCGAAATTCCTTGCATCAACTTTTTGAGATTTCCCCCTCGCTGTGTCAAATTACTTACTCTAATCCATCATCTACTTACTGCATTGGACTACGAATAGACTGTTCGTCTATTGTGAACAACCTTGGAAGGTTCAACTTGATGTTGGAAACTCCCATCATTAAAAGCGCCAGCGCTGTGCCACTTGTCATGCCTCAGCCATAGTGGAAACCCCGTGCGGCGCATTGCCTTTAACGCGTTCTGGGTGTCATGATCATTGACATGCATATGATCCTTCTACTAGCACCTTTTACGCTCTTTGCATAAGCACAAGCTGCAGACTCGTGATACAATCTGGCTGTGGTATCAGTACATGAATAATGATACTGTATAAGGAGTGGCAGCTTGTTGATGGCTCCATGTCGGCATAATCACATGAGAACCTGAGCTGAAATACTCTCGAAAAGTCCTGTCTGAATGTGTCCATCATGAACTATGAATTAAAGTTTGCTTCGACAAAGGGTGATTTCACACTAAGTGTCGACTGTCTCGCGGTTCTGGAGAAGCGGCGCATCCCTCTTTCCCTTTATGTTGCGCAGGAATCAATCGTCACGACGACGGATGAGGCGGCAATCAAGCACCTCTCGGATGTCTTGCTCAATTGTCCACTTTCGTACGCGAAAGAAACGTCGCTGGCATTACTGGTGCAAGCAAATGACTCGAGATGGTTAATCTATGGACGGGTCGAAACGTCGAGCAAAGCCGTCAGTGATGAAGACAGTGATACGGGTCGAAAGGATGACAGAGGACCAGGACTCTTGCGCGTCGTGGCGAGAAAGGTGAGTGAGACATCACTGGTGGGATACATCCGTCCCGAACTCAAGCATGGTGAGAGCGCTTTCCTGTACAAGAAGGTGAGGAGTGCATTGGATGATCATCAGGTCAAGAATCGGAAGAGACGCAGGTTATCTCCAGTCGTGCCTAAAAGTGAAGCACCAAGCGCTCTTGCACAAAGAGAAAAGAGCTTTAGCTTGTCGACCGCAACTGACAATAATCAACGCCCAGCTGCGACAGATGAACAGCTTGAAAAGTCGTCTTCGTGGGCTATGGTGCGTGAGGCACCAGAGCAGCAACCCGACACAATAAAGGCGACAGATACAGAAATGCTCAAGGTCGTTGTGTTGGACAAGTCGTTCAAGGACAAACTCAAGAAGATGATTGTTACATCATTGTCGGTGCAGGGTATATCCAAGCGGGATCAGTCCTTCAAGGATTTGTATCAGCATACCCTACAAGCTGCCACTTTTGCACTTAGACATGTTTCTCTAGAGGATCCAGGAGAGTGGGAGGTCCAGGCGATGACCGCCAACCAGAATCTGCTAAGAATATTTCTGGGTGCTCAATACAAGGCTGTGTAGTGGAAAGAAATCCATGGCTTCTCGTTCCACAATGACTGCAGAGTCAATCAATGGTCTTCCAGCAACCTCGTCCTACAATTGATGATAATATACTGTGCCTATATCTTAACAGTCTTCAGAGCACGTTTGGTAATTGATAGCGCGCAGCAGTCGAGATCGGTGTTGTTCTTCTCTTCCAGCATGTCCTGCACTGCAATACCAAGATAGGAATGATAGAGGTCTGGTACGTCACCGATAGTCTTGCCGAATCCCCCCAAGTTGGTCTGACAGCGGTTCAGATAACCACAAATAGCATCTTTATCGATCAAATCCGAAGCATCGAGAAGCATCAGAGACGATACAGTCCAAAAACAGTAGCAGACGTCACTTTCCTTTGCTACTCGGCCATTGCAACCACCATCCGCCTGATTCTGACGATGCAGTAGCCAGTCTATAGTCTCGTCCTGCTCACTTGGACTGAGTTTGTGTTTAAGCAGATATTGAGCAGCAAGAGCACAGAATGTCAGACCGGAGTGCGACTCAGCATGAGGTTCTTGGCCATACCCTCCATCCGAGTTTCTACAACTTCTGATGTATGCTATTGCATTGGGCACGTTGATATCCTTCACCTCCGAAGTCGTCCTCGGCGTTTGCTGCAACAGAATATGCCTTATAGCCACGGCGAGATAAGTGAATCGCACATCAACATCGTCATCACTGCCAGATGCTGTGAATGAGCCATCTTTGCGCTGAAGTTGCGCTAGCTCGGTCAAGAGACTGCCAAAAGTCAAACCTGAGAGATCATCGCCAAGTATTAGCAGGCTGATGATGGCGAAGTATGTAGCAGGCAGATGTGGCGGATCATATCTCTCCGATTTGCCCGAATGGGTCAACTGTGCGTTCAGGCTACCTCGGAAACCACGACCTGATGAAACTAGATGTGAATATAACCACTTGATATGCCTCGCTTGCTCTTCTCCTGTAGGTAGAGCAGATAATAAATCCAAGATGGACAATGTGAAATTGACTAGTGCCATATGATTCATGTCTTGTGAAGTGTATTGATGTGGCAGCATCGACTGACATCGTTTCACAAATTTGAGGTGCAATGATTTAGCTGTTGACATTACAACAACAAGTATGGATGTTAATCAAGGTCCCAAAGAAGGACTTGGTTGAATGCTTAACAACGGGTCTACCTTCAATGGCGTCGCCGAGAGATAATTTATGCCTCATAAGTCATCGTCATTGAGCATATGGTTATTCATAGCCATTAACGACCTGCAATGCGACGCCTGACAAGGGATTCGACCTCAATTACCAGGGAACAACCATGAAATGCATGGAGTGCAACTCATGGACAGGAGTGTCTGCAACTGATCATTGTTTGAACAAGGCACTTAACACAAGGAGGAGCTCTCACAAATATATCTCTGGTTGGAGATTGAGTTTTATTACATCGCAGCACAAAATATCAGTAGTCGCGGACATAGCTGAAACAAGAGTAGCCAGCGCAAGTGAGTCTCATCATTCCTGCTGACGAGCATCCGAGCTGACAGAGTGTAGTGTCCGACAATCAGGCTCAAAATGCTGAGCAGCAAGTCGAGGTGTGGAAAGTCAAGAAATTGATAAAATCCCTGACAGAGGCGCGTGGGAATGGAACCTCCATGATATCGCTCATCATTCCGCCTAAAGATCAGATCTCTCGAGTCAGTAAGATGCTGGCTGATGAGTATGGTACTGCTTCGAACATCAAGTCGCGGGTCAATCGTTTGTCTGTTCTCGGGGCAATAACCAGTACCAAGGAGAGGTTGAAGTTATACAACCGAGTACCCAAGAACGGCTTAGTTGTTTATTGTGGAGACGTCATCACCGACGAAGGAAAAGAGCGAAAATTGAACATTGACTTCGAACCTTTCAAACCCATCAATACCTCGCTGTACCTTTGCGACAACAAGTTCCACACTGAGGCGTTGTCAGAACTTCTCGAGTCAGATACGCGCTTCGGGTTCATCGTTATGGATGGTAATGGAGTCCTTTACGGCACGCTTACAGGTAATACGCGTGACGTACTGCATAAGTTTACTGTAGATCTGCCAAAGAAGCACGGACGTGGAGGACAATCGGCATTACGTTTCTCGCGACTTCGTGACGAGAAGAGGCACAATTATGTTAGAAAGGTCGCTGAGACGGCTGTTCAATTCTTTATAACCAACGACAAATGTAACTGCACTGGTCTGGTTCTGGCAGGTTCAGCTGATTTCAAAACGGAGTTGAGTCAATCTGATATGTTTGACATGCGTCTGCAAGCAAAGATTTTGAAGATTGTTGATGTGTCTTATGGAGGTGAGAACGGATTCAACCAAGCGATTGAGCTCTCTGGAGAGACTCTTTCGAATGTCAAGTTTGTGCAGGAAAAGAAATTGATTCAGAAATACTTTGACGAAATCGCCAAGGACACAGGCAAGTACTGTTTTGGAGTAGAGGACACATTGAAGGCACTCGATGCAGGGGCTGTAGAGACTTTGATAGTCTTTGAGAACCTCGAGGTGACCAGATTCGTGCTGAAAGGAGATGATGGCTCCGAGAGAGTGGTCCATGCCACTAAACGCGAGGAAGAGACAAACAAGGATTTACTCAAGGATCCAGACACGGGTGCCGATCTCGAGGTTGTTGATCGTCAACAACTGTTGGAGTGGCTAGCTGCCAAATACACTGACTTTGGTGCCACTCTCGAGTTTGTCACCGACAAGTCTCAGGAAGGAGCGCAGTTTTGTAAAGGATTCGGTGGAATTGGAGGAGTACTCAGATACAAGCTGGACATGGCGTTACTGGCTGATGATGACGATGAGTTCTACGATGACAGTGATGAAGAGTAAATCTTGTACAAGACAATCAGCTAATTCCGGGTGTTTTCACCACCCACCACGAGAGGACCGTAGAGTTTGGGTAGGGAAGAAATGGTGTGAGAGGCATTGGAAAAGTTTCAGGGCATGACGGATGATCCAGCATTTGAGCGTGGAAAAAGTCGCATCTTTGTTATCGAGAATTTCGAGCATGAAATTTACCTTTTCGCAAAATAGAATCTGTAAATAAGAACAATGTAGACAAAGAAATAGCGATTACTGAGCAAACTGCACAAACTAAAGTCGCCATTCAGCAGGAGAACCACATTGGCCTGCAATGAGAGAAAGAAATATTGCACGATAATATTAATGTGCATGACTAGAGCTGTACATACCTACAGTAGCTATAGAAGGGTCAAGGATATAGCCAAAAGTGTGCACTTTGCATGCTGGGTGACGATCACCTTGTGTGTGCCTGCGGAGGGCTTGCTGCATCCTTACAGTGACTGAATCAATTGTTGATGGTTCATTGGTGTGAAGCGGTGCAGGGTCGTCTCTGATGTGGCTGTCTGTCAGGTGTTGACCCGTAGCTGGGCGCAGCATGGGTCAGTCTACAAGAAAACAACTCTGCCCACACATTGCATTGATTTATACACGTATCATCATTGTCATCACTTTGTTGCTCTGTTAGGTCTTTCGATGGTCCGCCGTGAAAGAGCTGGAAAGGAAAAGAAATCAAGAGAACGTGTTGACATCAAAAGTAGACAGCTTAGACATAGGGCTTAAAATGTGGTTCATGTAGCTATAGAATGTAGGATGTGGATCCGGTTTGCATCCAATAAACAGATGCAGTTTGTGTAGAAGGGTCTGACGATCTCATTGTCGAAGTTGCACAAGAACTCTTGCGTGGCTACTCTGCACTTGCAAAGAAGGGAAATGACTCGGATGCAAGTTGTTGCGACTTGAGTGGTTGAAGGTGCGAGTTGTCAGGCAGGAGTGCGTGAGAGTGAAAAGAGTGACTCGATGGGAAGGAGAGGACTGTACTGTACTGTAAGGATGAAGTTGGTGGCTCCTCCGTAATATTCTCACCCTTACAAACAAACCTTGGGAGCCTGTCACTCACTCACTAGTCAATCACTCACTCGACTGTCCACAACCAACACTTGCTCTCTCCTGCCAATCCTCTCTCCCTGGACCTGCCTCTCATCCTATCCTTATCTCACTGGCCAGGTGGAAGTTTTCTTTCCTGCACAGGTGAGCTCTGTCACCCTTGTAAATAAGGCAGATCATACACGGTACAATTCTCTTCAAGGGCTAATAAACATTTTACACCATGTCGAATGGTGCACAAGCAAAGACCTCTTGGGGGATATGGTCAAAACCTAGTGTTGCAACCAATTCCACTCTTTCTCACAACGAGACCTGGAATTCGTCGATAAACAGCTCGGCCGTTAACGTCGATGCATCGAATGCCGGTACGAGTGTGCTGGACCCTCAGGACGAGTTCCTCAGTCGTAGCCCTCAAAATGGTCGACGGGGTAATTCACCTGACATTACCCGAACGAGTAGTCCATTTCTGTATCGTCAGAGGCAGGCCACTGCTGCACAAGCTGCAGCCTTGAACCACTCTCCCAAAGACGCCTTCTTGGATCCTCGAACTGTTCAGCAACAATTCCCGTTCCCGGACGACGTTCAAAACCGAAACAATGGTGCACGCTTGAAGTCTGTGATGCAATCAGCCATGGATGAAGATCAGTTCAGTAACGGCTCGGGAGGTCCAGCTCGATCAACCTCGACTCCTCCTTTTCCAAATCAATCAATTCAGATGGGTCAGACTTTCACTCCGAACTCGAACGCACAGTTCTTTACACCTCAAGTAGCTCAACGTGGGTACTTTGAAACTGGAAGGGACAATGACATGTCTGCTGCAATGAGGAATCTTGGCATTTCTGATAGTGCCAACAATTCTCGATTCGATTCGATCCCAGCCAGAGGAGCGTCTCCTTATGGCCTAGGCGCTGCTGGTGCTCATCAAAGTCCTTATATGCACTCTCAACAGGAATACCACTCTCCGCAAAACTTTTCCGATTATGGTTACGGTGGTGGTCGTGCCTTCGAGGAGGACTACGGACGAAATGGACATGGTCATGCCTCTGCCGAAAGCATGTATCAAGATACCTATGGCCAATATGACTATCGCAGCATGCCACGCGGTGGTTATAGAGGTAACGATGATTTTGCTCGGGGATCGTATGGACAACGGAGTCGATTCCCGGCGGACAGACGAGCTCCTGCTGGCTACCCGCAAGAACAATACTATCGTGGAGCATCTGGTAATTACGGACAGCATCCACAATTCTTTGATGGTAGGGCTGGGATGAGTCCATATGCTGCCATGCCACGTCGGGAAGACCCTGGTGCTGGTATTCGTAGCCCGATCCTGGAGGAATTCAGAAACAACAAATCCAAGAAATATGAGTTGCGAGACATCTTCGGCCATATAGTTGAATTCAGTGGTGATCAGCATGGTTCTCGATTCATCCAGCAGAAGCTAGAGAATGCCATTTCTGACGACAAAGAGGCAGTCTTCCAAGAATTTTTGCCAAATTGTCGACAGTTGATGACGGATGTATTCGGTAACTACGTTATTCAAAAGTTCTTCGAGCATGGAAATCAGGTACAAAAGACTGTGCTGGCAAAGCAAATGGAGGGCCATGTGCTGTCCCTGTCCTTGCAAATGTATGGTTGTAGAGTCGTGCAGAAAGCGCTAGAGCATATTCTTGCTGAGCAACAGATCACCATGGTCCGAGAATTGGATGGCTCAGTGTTGAAGTGTGTCAAGGATCAGAATGGCAATCATGTGATACAAAAGGCTCTCGAACGGGTACCTGCTGAGCACATTCAATTCATTCTCGCCGCCTTCCAGGGCCAAGCTTATACCTTGGCAACTCATCCTTACGGATGCAGAGTTATTCAGAGAATGCTAGAGTACTGCCCAGATGCACAGGCAGCTTTGCTTGAGGAGTTACACCGATATACACAAAACCTTGTCGTGGATCAATATGGAAACTACGTATCTCAGCACATCATCGAACGTGGTGCCCCTGCAGACCGAAGTCGTGTTATCGACGTTGTGAAGGGACAAGTATTGGCACTTTCAAAACATAAATTTGCCAGTAACGTCGTCGAAAAGTGTATCGCCTTTGGCAGCGTCGAGGAGCGACATGAACTGATAGAGGAGGCACTAATTCCTGGAACAGATGGACAATCTGGTATTGCATCTTTGATGAAGGACCAGTACGGTAATTATGTGTTACAAAAGATGCTTGAGGTTGGCGATGAAGGTCAAAAGAACGAGTTGGCACAAAAAATCAAGCCACTTCTCGACACACTGAAGAAATTCAGCTATGGGAAGCACCTCGCTTCTATCGAGCGATTGCTCGAGCAACAGGCTACTGAAGCCCAGTAAAATCAGATTCTAATCCTTCGATCCTATCTATAAAGACCGAAAAAAGTATAATTTCTCCGCACTTTCCAAGCACATTGTAATGATGAAGCTATAAATAGACGAGGGAGCATTGGAGGACAACGAGAATTTTACTAAATGCATAACAAAACACGAAAAAGCAAGACACACGCATACAAGGAGTTAATAAATACATCAATCGCATACATGCGCCGCAGACTGTACATGTCCGGGACGTAGCAACTGCCGTCCATAAAGTCAGCATCAAATTATACATTAGAGCCCAGCATAATCCTACAGAGTAAATTATCGCAGACCGCCTGGCCCCTGACTGCCATGTGTCTATATATGTTTGTATATATATGTCCACGAAAGGACATATTTGTGAGCATATCCGGTCCTTTCTTCGCTGTGTCCATTCGTGTGAAGAGAAAGAGCCAGCCTCGTTCGCATCCACTCAGCTGTCATGACTGTGGAACATTTTCATCTGCAGGCGTTTCACGAAAACTCCGATGTCGGCGGCTCTCGTGCCGAAACGCTTTGCCCACACATGAAATACTCCACAAAACGATTCATGCTAAATGTCACCGAGGCATTTACACGTATATATACGCAGCACGAGCCCGTCAAAGAGAAATCAGAAGGATCAGACTTTGTTGAGGCTCTTCTTCGTGGCATATTCGTGCAAATTCGAATTAAAAATACTCAAATCGGCGAATACATCAGGAATTGAAATTCGACGTATAAAGGACTTGGTGCAAGAGTCGGTCAACGCCAGTGAATGTTTCGGTACCGCACGCAGGGCTTCAATGGCACGGCTCTGGCGTTTTCTCCGTTTTACGATTCGACCCTTGCGGTGTCCTCCAGTGCGAACTTTGGCCTCGTCGGAAATGGGAGGTTACATATTTTGGGATTGGCGCCGGGAGAGATGCGTCAAGTCAAGAGTTTCGATACGCAAGATGGGTTATTCGACGTGGCTTGGTCTGAGAATCACGAGAATCAGTTGGTGGTGGCCTCGGGGGACGGTACGGTACAGTTGTTTGACACGACGCTGGATCAGTTTCCGATAAGAAAGTGGAAGGAACATACCAAGGAAGTATTCAGTGTCAGTTGGAACTTGGTCCAGAAAGAGACGTTTTGTTCGTCGTCGTGGGACGGGAGTATCAAGATATGGCACCCTGCTCAACCTCAGAGTCTGAGTACATTGATTGGACACAAGGGCTGTGTCTACCAGGCCGTTCACTCTCCTCACCACCCAAACGTCATTGCCTCGGTGTCGGCAGATACGCATTTAAAGATATGGGATGCGACACAGGGACAGACGCCGCTGTTGAGCGGCGCAGTGAGTAATCAAGAGGTCCTGACGTGTGCGTGGAACAAATATGCCCCGTTTGAGATATATACCGGCGGCATAGACTTGCTCGTCAACAAGTGGGATTACCGCATGCTCGCTCGCCCGTTGAGGACGCTGCGGGGCCATCGATACGCCGTGAAGAAATTGAGCACGAGTCCGTTTGATGGCGAAATGTTGGCCAGCAGCAGCTACGACATGTGTGTCAGGGTGTGGAAGGGCGAGACATGTGTCAAGATATGTGATGTCCACACCGAGTTCGTGTCGGGAATAGATTGGAGCGTCTTTGGAGTCGCGCCGGGCTTTGTGGGCACGGTCGGTTGGGACGAAAATGTCTATGTATGGCGAGTGTGATGCACACTCTTTCATACTGCACGAAGAATGGCACCAGACAATGTCCGAAGCAATCCTGCCAGCACGCGTCACACGTTGTGCAACAATATCGACACATGTGGCTCTTGCTATTATATACTACGGACTGAGCTCAGACTCTATCTCCGACTACGATCGAGGCTCTATACCAATATCGGTCAACCTGGCCAAGTCGTAAATTGTAAATGTGCCACATCAGTCTGATACTGTTCAGCTCTACGGTGCAGGTCTGCTGCCAGTTGTGTAGAGCACGAAAGTATGCGAGGAAAGATACAGCAGCCACATAGATACGGCAGTGACTTTTGAGGCAATTGTATAATGCTTCTGTAAATCTCTGTGTAGCTACAAGTACATGTAGACGATCGTGTTTTCAGCTTCAAGGCTATCAGTTGATCGGTACGGATGCATCGGCTAATTGATCCCATGAGCCGGTCGGCCGATTGCGGGGGCGTCATACATGCAGGCATTGATCGACAATGACGATGATATATAAACTCGATCCTTTGCCCATCTAAACTGCTGCAAGTACAACTCGAGCGTGCTTTTTAGAGACAGTCCAACAAAGTCAAAGCAAAGAAAAAGAAGATGGCACCGGAGAATCGTATCGTATTTGGCACAATGACGTGCGGTCCTGCAGGCACTTCGGGCGCTCGAATCACGTCTGTGGAAGGGACAAAGGAGATTCTCGAGACGTTCAAGTCGTTCGGATACGACGAATTAGATACTGCGAGAATGTATTGCGAGGGCAACACTGAAAAGTACTTGAAGGAAGCAGGGTACAAGGAGGACGGGTTCAAGTTGGCCACCAAGGTCTACCCCGTCGCGAATGAGCATGAACCGAAAGTCCTGAAAGCTAAATTGGAAGAATCGTTGGCTGCATTGGGACAATCTAGTACCGACATTTTCTACCTCCACGCACCGGCTTGGGAAACCCCCTTGGAACCGACGTTGGAGGCCGTGAATGAATTGTATCAGGCGGGTAAATTCAAGACTTTTGCCATTTCGAATTACTGCGCCTGGCAAATCGCCGAAATCAGCATCTTGTGTCGAGAGAGGGGATGGGTACGTCCGACGCTGGCGCAGTACATGTACAACGCCATCACGCGCTCGATCGAGGCGGAAGTCATCCCGGCGTGTCGCAAGTACGGACTCGATATCGTCGTGTACAACCCCCTCGCGGGCGGGTTCTTTGCAGGAACGTATAAAAAGGACGAGACGCCCAGCGAAGGCAGATTTTCCAGTGGAAAGCAAGGGGAGAATTATCGGAAACGGTACTTTCGAGATTCATACTTTGACGCCCTCCAACAACTCAAACCGGTCTCTGAAAAGAGCGGGATCCCATTACTTCAGATGGCCCTCCGATGGCTCGTCCATCACTCGCAACTCAATCTCGCCAGTAGAGGCAAAGGAGGCAACGACGGCATCATCATCGGGGCCTCGAGCGTGGCTCACTTGACGTCCAATCTCAAGGACTTTGAACAGGGTCCATTACCCGATGACGTCGTCACCGCTCTCGACGACGCTTGGAGAACAGTCAAGGCCGACACGCCCAATTACTGGCACGGAGACGTCAAAGTCATTTACCAGGTCTGAGCAATCATGTTTACAAGAATTAAAGTATATACACGTGAAAATTGCACTCATTGTGACGAAGTCATTATCGACGACTCTTTCGCTCAATGACTTGTTCGAGCCGCTTGATTTCCTCCTCTTCCGAGAGAATCATCTCCTCAGTGACGAGACCATCTTGTTCTTGGTTTTGTGTAAGGTGAGAGGGCGGGGAGAGGGACGTGTTTCGGCCAAGACTTAAATCATCCAATCTCCGTCTCTGTTCATCGACGATTCGTTCGAGGTGTTGGATGGAAGTGGTAAAGTTTTCGGCCTTGACGCGCATCACGTCGACGCGACTGAGGATGTCTCCCCCGTCGATGGGGTATTGATGGACGACTTGTTCGACGGCACTCAGGAGCGCAGACAGGGATGCTTCTCGGTCCCTCAACACGACACTCGCCGCGCTCTCCGTGCCACCAGTCGTCGTCGTCGTGCCTGCTCCCGCAGTGATCGACTTTTTCGTGGCGATGGATGTGAAGAGGGAGGATTCGTGAGGTTCTGCGTCCCTGATGACTTGTGTGATGGGGACTTGACGCAACAGTGTGTTTTGGAATGATTTGGGATGGGTAAAGGATTGATTCTGGAGTGTCTCTGCAGACGCCCGTAACGAGTCCAAGTGAGTCGCCAACTTCATCTTGCAATGTTCCTACCAAATAGTATATTCGGATATAGCTCACAGAATGGTAAATGTGATTTTCTGATGTGGTACTTGTACGGTGCGCGTAGTTGTAATGGTACAGAGTAAGATCGGGCGCGCTTGAGCGGGTCATTTTCGGCACTGTAATTCTCAAATCTTGCGCGAATCAAACCTATATTGGTATACCGTATTTCACGCAAAAACTATATTTCACGTCTGACCAAAACCTAGATAAAAGTGAGAGGGGTTCGGATGCAAGACGATAACGAGGGGTATCATGAACCGACCGCGGAAGAGTTGACCGCTCTGGCGACATTCATGCCCTCTTTCACAGTAACGACCACCGAGGACAAAAGAAAAGACGACGACGTCGACGAGGAGGATGGAAAGGGAGAGGAATACGAGTTTAATCTGTTCGGTACTGCTCGACCTACCAAAATCTCAATCAAAGACCCAAAAGAAAGGGAATACGTTTGTCCCGTCCGTCCAGTTGCGTACTACAAACACATCCCCACCCCTCTCCACCTCGACCGCATCCACAGCGTCGTTCTATCCGGTCATCAAATCATTGCTGCGTCTTCTGTAAAATGGCTCAGTAATGACAACCGCGTCACGCACGTCCCGTACCTCGATACACAACAGAACAAAAAAACGAGGTGGAGACCTTCGAAAGCCAGGAGGAGAAAATTCAAACAATTGATGGAAGAGGAGAGGAAAAGGAAAGAAATCCGTATGTTGGCACGTAGTAGAGGACGAGGGACCGGTCGAGGTGGAACCAGTACTCACCGTGGTCAGTCGAGACCATCATCAGAAAACGTCAAGAATAAACCTAGTGGACCCCGTGGGTATCCACGTAAAGGACCTGCTCCATTCTAGGCTTTTACGACATACGAGGGATAGGTTAAAGATACTGTACAGTAAGATTTGGCGATGGCGATCATGTATCTTTTTTTTCTTGAACAATGTACATTTATATTATGCATACCTATAAACAATCTATAATGTATACCATGACCTGGACAATGGCTCAATGCTGTAAAAGTGATTTGTAAAGTCCGACTTGATTATAATAAGAATATCGTTAGCAATAATCGTAGCTCGAATATTTGCTGTCCTCGGCATAAGCCGTCAATCTATCGAGCACGAGTTGCCCTGCATCAGAGTACGCAGATCGGTCAGAGGCGTGTCTGACAGTCTTGACAAAGACGGTGTCGAAAGGATGAACGTCCATTCCATCGTTAGAATTGGCGTAAAAGACGTCGTCGTGGGTGCACTGTTCCCAGAACGAGTCTGAAGAGTCGTATTCGCGAGCGTACCGTTGAGTGTAGAGTGGTTCCGCATCGAAACCGGCCTCACGCACATTCATCGTCAACTTGATCTCTCCGAAATCGACGGCGTCCTGCAAGGACGGCGCGCACTGGAGGCTGGGCAGGATGAGCTCGATTCCCGTGCGATCGAGGGCGAGAATCATGCTCTGTATGTGTTTCGGGTAATTCTCGTCGCAATTCGCCGTCATGCCCGTCACTTTCGTCGTGTCACTCAGGGCAGAGTAGAAAATGTCGCTCCAGCAAGTCTTTAATGTTCGTGTCCAGCCAGGCAGGAACGGTCCTCTGATGCTTGCATTCATCAGGATGAACCGCTCGTATCGACGGATGAGTGCGCTGTTGTCCATTTGCAGGACCTGTCCAAATGCGCCGAGATCAAAACAAGTGTTTGGCCGCCGGATAACTTTGATGTTGTCTGCCGTCGGAATGTCCACGGTGGATTCTTCACCGTTCACGATGAAGATAAAGTCAATCTTGTCGTGCAATCCATGCTTCAGGAAGAATTCAAAATTGACTTTGGCGTCCTCGGTCTCGTAGTAGACATACAGAAGAACGTCCTTGGTACTCCTCGAGTTTTCTTTGATGATGGACGAGAGTGGATCGATCGATTGTATCGCTTCGGTGGATGACGTCAAAAACTTTTGTATATGGTCACTGGCATCCGTCTTGGTCGATCCGAAGATGAATAGCATGAACAGTGTGACAATCACCAGAGCGGCCAGGAAGGGCCTCGAGCGACTTGTGCTGGAAAGAATGGCAGCTTGAGTCATTGCTCCTGGGTGTTTCCAGTGGTATCCTCGCTATTCAAGTGTGGCGCACGCAGCCTGAAGTCGAAATTCTAGAGTTCTCGCCTGGTATGTTGTGATATCGCCAGGTCTTTTGACAGAATTGATTTCTAACGGTATCGCATAGATGATGGACGGGTATGAACGAGCAGGAAAAGGAGTCGAGTCGAGCGATTTCGTGTGTGTTTGAGGAGTGCAGGGTGAAGGACGTAATGCGTGGGATCCTTGACAAGTGAAGTTGTGCGACCGCTGCTGAGCAGATGGGAGATGAAACCCAGTTTTTGACGTAAAGGTTGAAACCGAAGCGGCAACAACCAAAAATATTCTCGATCGAACTTATTTTGACCAATGAGAACTCTCCATCTGTTGCACACAACGGATTGCGCTCAGTTGCCAAGCAAAAATATTCATCGACCACCACTTCCTTCCCCCCAAACTACAGCTGCTCATTTCATCTTGTCTGGTTGAATTGAGCCTCATATCCATCATATCAATTTCTTATCATCTCGCACTTTTCACCCACTGTAGCTGTCTATCTGTGCACAAGTCACACAAACCCGGGGTAAACAACCTTGGAAGGTCGGGACAATTCGTCACTCTGACTGGTGTGATGGGGTGATAGCTGCCGACAGCCACCCTTGTTGCCCGCTCGTGGGTAGTAAAGAATGATTCCTTGGAATGGCCAGAAAGTGCCAAGTGTCAAAGTGCCGACCTCCAAGCAAATGCTCGAGTAGCGGGAGAGTTTTGTGATCTGCGTCCAGCCCATCGCGATCCAAGTTTCCCGCCAGCCACCACACCCATCTCTCATGATTCAAGAAATGCTTTTGTAACGCACGCCCAACAGCTACAGACAGCTCGTTTCTTTCCGAATCTACGACGTCACTCAATAGATCTTCTCTTATCTTCGAGTCTGAGGTAGTTCCTCTCTGTATTCCTGCCTATTGTTGCTTGTTGACTTCTCTTCACACAGCCTGGGTCACGAACTCGCAATTCCAGTGCATGTCACTTCTGCTCGCAAGTCCATGATTCGGCCTAGCCTCATCACCGGCCAAGTTCGCCGATTACTCGACTCGGCTCGTGTATCAATATGGCGACCAGCAAATCATGCAGAATTGGCCGAACACGAATCTGCACTCGGCTCGAAACCTATTGTTTCCAGAATCGTGCGCGAGAGGACAAATATTTTAGGCGCCATTTCGCTCTTGGCAATGTTTGGTCTTCTTTACATGATCTTTTGTACGAGTGACAGTGCGAGATTAAAACTCATAAAAGACACCAAACAGTGGGCTCCCTTCTCGACTGCTGCTTCGGACTTTCAAATGTTTAATATTCTCGGGGATTTTGACCCTACACCAATACAGAATATGTGCAACCACAAACGCTTTCAAGAAGGTCTCTACCTCAGCTGCCAAGACAATGACGGTGGCATCGGAAACCTACGCAATTCGATTCTGCTCTGCACGAGGTATGCTGTCGAATCCGGTGCTCACCTAATCGCGCCTCGCATACATCTTCGCTCAGTCGACAACATTGCCGACCTCGGAGGTGAAAGAACCAACATGTCCTACCTCTTTGACTACGAGATATACAAGAGCAGGGTAGAAGACGCTTGTCCTGGTTTCAAGGTGTACGACAGCGTTGAGGACGTCAAGACCAGTGTGCCGTTGCTGCGGACCAGGGAAGACCTGAATCCCGTCGATTTTCATGAACACGAATCTCTCGCCAACCTTCACATTTTAGAGCACCGTGTAGATCTGCGTGCATGGATTTGGAGCCAGCTGCAGGTCCGCCCATCAAAAGAAACGCCTGTTCTCATAAATTTACAACGAGCCTATTTTGGATGGGTAAACACGCAAGATCCTTATGATGTGTGGCGAGAGTGGTCAAAGCTTCTTCAATTCCAACCAAATACATATCGAATCGCTGCTCGAATATTGTCCCTATTATCCGACCAGGTGACGAGCACATCTGCGGGATCTTCGATCATGCGTGACGACTTTAAATTTGTTGGCCAACATCTCAGAACCGAACAGGATGCTTCTGTAGAAATGCAAATGTACGGATTCGAACCACAAATGACCGTTGCAATATCAGCCTGCAAGTTTGATGACATCACTCATCTGTACATTGCGTCGGGCGATGCAGGTGAAGCTGCACGAGCCACCTTGGCAGGATCAAAAAGTGCCATAGCTGTACATACCAAGTACAGCTTGATGCTGGCTGACGCCGAATTGACTCAAGCAATTAATGACTTGACCTTCGATCAACAAGCCCTGATCGACTATCTCATCCTTAGCAAATCCACCAGCTTTGTTGGAGTCGACAGCTCTAGCTTCTCTGGTAATCTGGCCGTGTTGAGGCATGCTACACTGAATGACAAGACGCACTGGACAGGATTCTCGGATGATTTATCCTTCTTGCTTGGCGATCGTTACGAGTGGCTACGCGACGGCATGTGGCCTTAAAGAGATCGTAACAGGTTTGACTTTGTCATCAGGTTATTTCAATCTCGTGTCCCGACAATCTCATGTCATTCGCTTCACTGTATTATAGAGCACTTTATGCATAGATTGTACTTCCGCCGGCGTTAGCAAAGTAGTGCCTCCACCTTCCAACAACTTTTCATTGGCTTGTGTTTCTTGTGCAATTTTTTTATCCGTTGCAGTGGCGAACTGATGACCGGACGCGGGATCGAATGTTACAGTCGATTGTAGTAGATCAATCGCTGCTTTCAGTGAATGCGTGACATTCAACTGATCTCAATTAGTTTGACCATGATGCATTTTGCATACGTACCATTCTTGATGTGACTATGCGATGCGCGTCGGGTGCTAGATAGACATTGCCATTTGCAATGAGAAAGACTTTCAAGATCCTGACTGACAATCATCAGTGAAGAGCAGCGAAGACGAGGAAGCATGCTACCTTCTTCCGGACCTTCTCGGTCTTGCATGTTTATGGTGAACATGTCAGGAACACTATAGCTTGAGACAACAAACTCAATGCCAGTCATTTTCTTCAAAGCTTCGTTGACATTCCCAAAATTCTGAAATTGAGATTGCATTTTGAGTACTGCGTTATTGCTTCGCTTGTCAAAGAATGGCGATTGTGCAAAGTATTCCAAGACTAGAGAGTCAGTAATTGTTATAAGGATATGTGCAAATCATTACCATTATCAGGTCTCAGACCACCCAAAGCCTATAGTTTCGTTAGCACACTTGACCTAGACTGCTGCGAATCGTTCACGGTGATCCACTCTGGCGCACGCCAGACAATGGTTGCCAATTCTGACTCTTCCATTTCAATTCAACCAAGATGATGGTGCACCCAGATTTATGTACGATATTGTATGACCAATGAATGCTTTGGATTCGTACGCCTGATGTCTACAGTAGTATACCTACCTAACCAGCTGAGATTACATGCTGATCAGTTGAAATACAAAAGTCTCGGCTTGGTATTCCATCTCATGCATGAGCCTTTCCATAATTGTGGAGCCGTACGATAATCCTTCAAATTTGCAATTGAGCAATTGGAGTTTGAACTATGACGAGTTTACTGCTCGATACAGAAGCTTAAGGAGTTCACCTCCTATTTCACAAACCAGTACAACACAGATCTTTGCGTCCTTTATGTCTTTTGAAACTATGGCCTGAACATGCATTCACCACAGTACGCATCGTACAGCCAGAGCTAGAACAATCTGGGAAAGTCATAACTTGGCCAACCTTGTATAGACACACATACAATTGCTAGGCTATCACAACCAAGCGATCTGCCTTGAAATTCGAGAGCAGGTTACAACTAGGAGCACAGGAAGTCGTAGATATGGCAAATAATTTGCTAGCCAATTCTATTGGTGGATTAGCAGCTGGGGGAATCTCCACCATAGCCATGCACCCACTAGATTTGACAAAGACTAGAATGCAAGTCTCAGGTGGCAGTACATTCAAGATACTACTAGATTTGCAAGCCAAGTATGGCTTGCGGGGGCTCTACCGAGGACTGGGGACAAACCTTGTCGGTGGCATGCTGGGCTGGGGCTTCTACTTTGCGTGGTATGGTCAGATAAAAGCATGGATGAGTCGTGGTAGGTCACAGTTGAGTGGAAGCGAATATCTGATTTCCAGTGCACTCGCCGGTATACTGACCAGCATCTGCACAAATCCAATCTGGGTGGTGAAGACACGGATGCTGACCACCAATCGTGGAGAACAGCTGGCATACAACAATTTTATTGGTTAGTGCATCTCTTTCAACTTGCCAGTTTGCTGATTGGGTAGATGGATTGCAGAAGATTGCGCGTCAAGAAGGTTTGAAAGGACTCTATCGAGGTTTGCTGCCGAGTCTGTTTGGTGTATCACACGGGGCTTTGCAATTTACCGTATATGAAATGCTCAAGAATCGTCGTGCAAACAGGAATCCAGGCACAGTGGCGGTAGGTTTAGCTTTGCGAAATCGCTGGATGCTGCTAACAGGAATAGAATACAGCGGACTTCTTGCAGATATCCGCGGCGTCCAAAATTATGGCAACAATCATAACGTATCCATATCAGGTATTGAGGTCAAGGTTACAGGTCCACAATGTGGATCCTTCAGTGTCAGTCATCTCAACGGCTCGTGAGATATGGTCGACACAAGGTCTTAGAGGTTTCTATCGGGGATTGACTCCAAACCTACTCCGGGTCGTACCGGCCACATGTATCACCATGGTCGTGTACGAGCAAGTAAATAAATTCGTCCTGAAGTCGTAGTGGATGGAACACTGTGACTAACCTGGGTGTGTGTCAATACCTACCACCCAACACTGGATCTTTCGTCTGCTACTCTGTATCACTGAGATACTAGATCACAGTGCCAATTCAGCTGGAATGTGCTGGACCCGTGCGCGAGTCTCCAGACGTGTATAGAATTCCACCTTTGGCATGTGGGAGGACTTACTGCATGCCGTGCCAGAGGTGGGAAAGCACGGGCATTCAACACGGGATGGACACTCAGGGGACGATCGACTCTCGGCTAAGAACAAGATGGCTTTTATCTGGCAGATTCCACCGGTCTACGACTGCATCTGCGATTTCAGGCGTGTGCTTGCGATCATGTATAATGAGAGGGCAGTTCAAATAGATCCTAAGGATAGAAGTAGCTGGACTTTTTGAGCTGGCAGCGATCATCTTGCTCGGTCACATTATTCAAGCAGGGAAGATTGAACAAGGACATCAGCTGGCTGAAGCAGGGCGCGCGGGCAGTTGAAGCGTTTTCAAGGGGGTTTTGGCAGTGGAGCAATGTCGCCAACCAAAATTGTGAGAATGAATCAACCCTGTGCAGGATTGCCAAGAATAGATTTAAGAATTTTCACCCGCCTTTGCTCAACGTTCCAACGCATTCTCCAACATCAAACACACAAACACGCAGCTGCTCCTGGTGGCACGGTCCATTACTGCCTGCTCGACTCTCGTGCCACTGTTACACAGACCCTCCCCTTCGCCCCCTCTGTATCGCGCTAGTCATCCTATTCTCTCCATCTACCTTGATCCTCTACTCCTATTGCACGTATAACAAGCTCACCAGTCTTCACCCATACCTTCTCTAAGCTCTTCGTCGAGCCTATAATACAGATACAAACACATTCTTTGAGATAGTACAGCACGATGCACTTCTCCAACCTTCTTTCTTTCGCCGCGACTGTCTCCGTCGCTACTGCTCAGGTCAAGGGCTTCAACTACGGCTCTACTCACACCGACGGTTCTGCAAAGACCCAGGCTGATTTCGAAGCAGAGTTTGCCGCCGCAAAATCCTTGGCTGGTACCACAGGATTCACGAATGCCAGACTCTATACCTCGATCCAAGCCAATACGGACTCGTCTCCCATCCTTGCCATTCCTGCCGCCATCAGTCAAGGCACTGGTCTGCTCCTTGGACTCTGGGCGTCTGGCGGTCAGACTGGCTTCACTAACGAAATCAACGCCATCACTTCTGCCATTTCGACATATGGCTCGGCATTCACAAACTTGGTCTTGGGTATTTCGGTAGGTAGCGAGGACTTGTACAGGACATCCGTCATCGGAATCGCCTCGGAAGCTGGCGTAGGTGTTGGACCAGACGTCCTGGTGCAGTACATTTCACAACTCAAGAAGGCTCTCGCTGGAACAGCACTGAGTTCTGCCAAAATCACGCACGTCGACACTTACAATGCTTGGACCAACGGATCAAACTCTGCTGTGATCTCCTCAGTGGACTTTCTCTCCATGGACGTCTACCCGTACTTCCAGAAGGAGATGGCCAACTCGATCGAACAAGGCTCGAGTCTATTCAACACTGCTCTTGCTGAGACTGTTGCGGTTGCTGGTGGCAAAGACGTTTGGGTGACTGAGACTGGCTGGCCGGTTTCGGGAGCAAACCAGGGTGCAGCTGTGGCCTCGGTCGCGAATGCAAAGACTTATTGGGACGACGTCGGTTGCAACACCTTGTTTGGCAAAGTCAACACGTTCTGGTACATCCTTCAAGATGCTCTACCGACACTACCTTCACCAAGTTTCGGTCTCGTCGGAGCTGGGTCTGTCAGTCAAGCACCACTTTTCAACCTGACTTGTCCAGCAGCAAGTGCATCGAGCGCAGTCTCGTCTGCTCACGCGTCTGCCAGTGCAAGCTCTGATGTACGAGGAGCAGCGATCGCAGCTGCAGCTGCCTCTTCAGCAACATCTTCCGCTTCCTCGTCTACTGCAGCAGCAGCTGCTGCCTCAAGCTCAGCAGCTCGCTCAGCTTCAGGCAGACCAGCTTTTGCGGCGCCTGTCTCTTCCAGTGCATCCAGTGCACTCGCCAATGCATCAAGCAGAGTTGCCGGCAGCACAACTTCTCGAACGATCTCTACTGCTGCTGGGGCTGCAACGACCACTGCGACCCGTGCGGCCACGAGCTCGACCGCAGCACAAACCACCAGCCCAATCAGCACATCAGGTAGTGGATCAGTATCAGTCTCTATTGCAGCAATGATTTTGTCAGGAGTCGCTCTGTTTATGACTTGTTAGAACAACTCGAGGAGAATTCAGCATTCGATATAGCTAGACTACCAAAATAATTCATCATGACCAAATAAAAAGTCGGAGTGTGTGGTTTTTTATTTGACGTAACTAGTCGTCCTCGATTCGTGACCACTTCAAGCTTCCGAGTTCTCCCATATCGCTCATGCACTCCATGGACCTACTCTTCTTAGCGAGCAAGGAATTGGATGTGGTGGTGGTGGAGTACGGAGGAGAGGAACGGGCTCGCCAGTTCTTGAGAAAATCGGATACTTCCTCCCACCCTCCACCGACACGAATCATGACGGTCGAGCCGACGACGCGACAGTAAAGGTCCATCTCGACCCTGCCATCGGTACTTTCTAATCGATACTTGCCCGCTCTCGTAATGTCTCGTCGAGCGACCTTTACCGTCGTCTCGAATGATGCTTTACGGTCCCATGCCTTGCGATGTACTTGTACACTACTCCCATCTCCCACTTCATCCTCTTTACGAGCAACGATGGTGTGGTGCTTCAAGTGGAGAATGGCATAGTCTAGACGAGCATAAAGTTTGAGAAGCGTGAATAGTAATGAATAAAGACTCAAGCACCCATCTTGACTGATTCTCTCTGATCGAGCGAGGAGACGGACTTGATGTTTTAATGATTCGATGTTTGTGCCGTACATGCGTGTCTCCAAGTACAGTACTCGCCACGACTCGGCCGGTCCAAGAGAGTCTCTCATGGTTTCGCATTCTTCCAGTATTTCAGTCACCGTCTCTATCGCCTCCTTTGTCCACCGACTCAACTCTCGAACCTCCGACATACTCTCTTTCTATTTCAATCACTTAACTACTTCATCATAAGCAGCTCGTCCATCAGAAATCGAGATTAGCTCGCAGACTCGTACACATAACAAAGTCCATCAAGAATAGAGATTGACACTAATAAGGAGGGAAAAATAGATTAGTTGCCACGAAAGCATGCGCGAAGCGAATTGTCTTTTTTGGTGTGGAAAATTGTGATTTTGTATTAGATATCTGAGCCTTGATGTGATCAAACTAGTCTAGAAACAACTTCTAGCGATATTAGCGACAAGATACAACCACGACACTGGGAAAGACAGAGACGAGGGCGGCGATACTCTTTGCGGCACTCTTTACGATAACCTTGAGCAATGGAATGTCATTTTTCTAAGGAGAAGAAAAAAAAAGGGCAGAAACTTTTGATGCGTCTTGTCCTTTGACTTTTTGATTTCGAGAAAAACTGCCTTTCTGCTGAATGAGTGAATTGATGCGAGTGGTTTAGACGTAACCGATAGTGTTGGCAATGTCAAGAGCATCGACATCTGGACTCAGACGAATGTAAGCCTTCTTCGTTCCATCAGGTCGGATGAGGGTGTTGACATTGAGAGCGTCGACATTGTATAGCTTCTTGACTGCTTCTTTAATGGTTCTCTTGTTGGCCTTGATGTCGACGATGAAGACGAGAGTGTTGTTTTCTTCAATCTTCTTCATGGCTGACTCCGTGTTGAGAGGGGAGACGATGATCTTGTATGCATCGAGTCTTGGCAAATGAGGGACAGACTTTCGTGGATAGCTTGGCTTTCGCGCAAGAGCGAGAGTCTTTGGTCGTCGGAAAGTAGTGTTGGTTCTGACCTTCTTGGTCACTGAAGAGTGGTTACCCTTGAGTGCCTTCTTGGCAGCGGACTTTGCCTGGGTGGTCTGGTTGTTCTTTGGCTTGGCCGAAGGTGCGGTTTCTTTGCCCATCTTTGCTGAGTGTCTGACTTACTGTAGTCTTCAATCAGAGATGTAATGTACAAATTTTATTCGTGTAGTAGAGTCGAGAATTCTTGGAGGTTGGAATTTGATGCGGGAGCATCCGAGAAACACGAGCTGCCTGTGGATTTGGATGAAAGAGCAGTCATGTCTCGTTTCCATCGTATAATCATGTGACTTAATTCGTGCTCGTGCTCGTGCAAGGCCGTCGCAGCCGTGAAGATCATCACTTGTGCCGCCAGGATGGGTTATCTACTAGATGTGCATCATCCATCGATAAGTTGTCGTAGTATATAAGGTCGTAAGTCCAACCTCTTACCAGACGACAAATTACAGGAATACAAATCATGACTCAATCTGGCTTGTGTATCAAATGTATCTCGGGTCATATGCACGAAGGCACACCTCAGGGCACTGTGGAGAAGATTGCTGGAACATCTACATATGTTGCTCCATCGCCAAAATCTACGACAAATCAGACAGTGGTCATTTTGACTGACGTCTTTGGATATGAATTACCAAATGTCCGTCTTGTGGCCGACGAGTACTCTCGAGCAGGCTTCAATGTTTTCGTTCCGGACATTTTACACGGCAATAACATGGGTTTCGATTCTCTGAACAATGTCAAGAGCTTGCCAGAAATGTTTGAGATTCTAGGACCATGGTTGCAAAACCACGGGCAGGACACAGTGTTACCAACATTAGATGCTTTATTTGCAGAGCTACGAAGTAAGAAACAAAAGATCGGACTAGTGGGCTTCTGTTTCGGTGGTCGAGAGTCGTTCTACTATGCCGCTACCGACAAGGTCGATGCAGTCTGTACAATGCATCCCTCACTCATCAACCTTCCTGACGATGCGGAGAAGGTCAGGAAACCAATCAGCATTCATGTTGCTGCTACCGATGAGATATATAATGCAGAGAAATCGAAAGAGGCTGCAGGAATTTTCGAAAAGAACAAGGTGCCTTATGAGAACCGGATTTACACCGGAGAAGGAGTCGGACATGGCTTTGGAGTACGAGCAGACCTCTCCAAGCCGTCCGCCAAGAGAGCTAAGGAGGAAGCATTCTCTGCCACTGTTGAGTGGTTGGAGAAATTCTTGTGAGTTAAGATACATGTTGAACTGCTCGAAAACGATGCGTGTGTGCTTCAAGTATATAGTCGATGCTTCATTTATCATCTCGCCTATCTCGTCTTTCGCGTTCTCCTCGTTCTGACGTGTGATGGTGTCGCCTAGACCGGTCCTTGGTGTGTGATCTTTCGTGATCTCGATGTTTGTCGGCACTTTGCGGACTACGTGGTCTCCTTGAGTGGTGGTCGCGACTGCGAGACCTAGACCTAGACCTATACGACCGATCGCTGTCTCGATAGGAAGATCGATGGCTCGCATGATCACGCCGACGCCGACGTGGCTCTCTCGATCTGGACCTTGAGGCCGCTCTAGGACTTTTACTTCGCCTACGAGACCTTCGGTCGATTTTTTGGTCGTCACCAAGACTGTCGTTGTTAAGGCTAGGCTTATCCACCTGTGAGGGACCGACGGAACGTTCTTCTCGTGGCGGTAGTGCAATCCCCATAGCAGTGGCTATAGCGTCCTGTTCCGCCTCCTTGAGTAGACGCATTTCTTCCTTGCGCGCACTCTCTACAGCGTCCTCTGTTTTCCCAGCTTTGTTGAACCATTCGAGGTCTTTATTGTGCTGCCATCGTCCGACAGGCGCCTTTAGCGAGTGGCCCAAATAATTCTGATAGTGCTTGTTGTCCTTGACATCGTTCCAGTCAAATTGATCCCGTCCACCACGTACTGTCAATCGAGTAGGACCTTCAGACATGATGTAAATGGCTACTTCTACGTGCACCTACTATGACTTTATTCTCCAGAAATATATGGTGCAGCGCAAGATGGCAAACGCATCTGGCTCCATAGAACTTGCTCAATGCGATTCGGGATGAAATGAAAATTATGGCTGTCAAGTGGGGCAATGCGGTCATATCAGTAGCCATCACCTGTCTCTAAGATGTATTACACAGATTGCAGCAAAGGATGTAACATGATTCTTGATGTATTATGGCAGGATATCCCGAATATTCTTGCTCGAACTTGGGGCCACGTTCATTCTGCGTCGCCACAAAACCAAAATGCTTCCTTCTTGGACGAGCATATACCCTTTGTCTCGGCTCGACATCTGAAGTATGCTGACTTCGCATCTAGCCAATGCCTTGCAGGTATGAGGTCGTTATCATTGCGCAACTATGTTTGTCTTTTATTCCTCCATGGCATCACCGCCGACCGTTTCCGCAGCGGCCTGAGCTTCTGATGGTCTATCTGCGTTCCTGGTGGCCGCTTCTCGGGCACGAACAGCAGTCATACTTGTCTCACCCAATTTCCTGTTTCAATCAGCCCACTTCGCAAAACGACATATGGTTCTGAACATACTCAAGCCACTGATCCAGTGATTCACCTTCGATCAGTTTGAATTTCGTATCCGAGCCTACAATTCCTATGCTCGTGTTTAAGGAAGTCAATTCTTTGTCCTGTGCTAACGAGTCACGTAGTGCTCTTAAGCCATGCAGAATAAGTTCCTCGCTAGTTGCATCAGGGAATGTTTCATATGTCCGCTCAAGATATGTTCGTGAAGATTGCGACCTGGCACCAATAGCCGTGCCGCGATACTCCAAAACCTGTCCAGAACTGACGAACTCGAAAAGATGAGGACCAGCCTCGTCGTAGCCGATAATCAAGAGGCCAACGCCATATGGTCGACGACCATACTGCTGTGTATTCTTCTGGGCTTTGTCTGCTATGGCACTGACCACGCGAGCTACAGGTACAGGGCGGTTGTAGATCATCTTCGAGGACATAGCCTGCTGACGCATGAAATTACTCAAAACTCGAGCATCTGGAGCCAACCCGGCTAATGCTATTCCCATGTGATCGTCTATTCTGATAACTTTCTTTTGATACGAGCCAAGATCCTCGGCATTCCTCTGATCCTTGTCAGCTAAGGGCATAAAAGATCCGAATCAAGAATTACTTTGAGTGCGACGACAACGGCATGTGTTTTCGAGACAAGACCGACAGCACATGAGCCTTGTTTGATTGCTTCTAATGCATATTCGACTTGATGTAGTCGCCCTGTTGATTAGTTGGCGAGCTTGAGCATATTGAGGATCTACCTTGAGGAGAGAATGTCGTCGCATCGTTATCGTACTGATTTCGAAACTTGATGAAGTCAGAAATGTAATTCAAGCACAGATATTAATACCATGTTCGTGCACTATGGCGTTCGTATCAAGATGAAGTCAGGACACAATCTCCGAGTTCCAGATGCCTCAGATTGCAGTACAACTTTAGTTGCAGATTCAATCCTGCATGGTGTCTATAATGATGCGGCACGTACGCGCGGTAACTTACTGCCACACGGCAGCACTTTAGAGAGCACTGAAAACAAAGAGCTCCATAATCCGGCTCCATGTTGCTACAAGATCCTACGGTACTAGGTAGTACCGGTACTGTGCAGCTACAACGCAATGTTCATCTCCTCGATTATACATTATGGTGACGTGATAAACACAACTAGCTAAATCAGATTGTTTAGACGTTTCCAATTATCACTGTAGCTCTAGCTCTGTCCGGATCCGTAATAAAAGTCTATCTTCAGCCTTTATCGTTCATATAGAACATGAACCACAAAATAAGTGGTACAATAGACTCTCTTCGGAAATTGCTTATTTCGGATATCTTCCTTGCTACGATGCCGCCGAGTATCATGCTCTACTACTATTGTCGTCGAGAAAGGGAGTTTGATGAATATATGCGCGAAAGTGCAATATCGAAAGAGACAAAGGATCTCTCGATGCATTACAAAAGTTCCGCAAGCGAAAGATGAGCAACTTGCTGGATTTCGATATTGTGTCTCGGGTACTCCGATTAGCATGCGTGCGTCCGGATGAGCAAAGGGATGCAGGGAATGCTCAGATTAACTTGCGCATTACTTGCCAATACAGAAGCTTGCAAAGATCTGGCCCAGTATTTCATCGACCTCAATCTTTCCTGTCACACGTCCGAGTGAGTCGGCGGCATAACGCAATTCCTCAGCTCCAAAGACTACCGAATCAGGGCGATTCCTATAGACTAATATGTCAGCCAAAGGCAACACAGATCGTACAACTTACGTTGATGGGTAAAGGCATCGAGATGGAACAAACACTCTCGAAGCTGTGCACGATGTCTTGGATTTGTTCCCACGAATGATTGGTTAACACTCCCCTCAGTGTCAGGAACTGTGGTCAAGGCCTTTAACTTTCCAACAAGAGCAGACAGGACTCTTGACAATCCAGAAGGATTTACGCAGGTAATCTCGTGGATATGTGACAGCGGCACACCAGTAAATTGTGATATAGTCTCTCGACTGATGCCAGAGTTGTCGGCTGTATCGAGGTCTGTCTTATTCAAAAATATCAAAAGTTTTCCGTGGTCATCCTTATCCTCGACATATGGCATCAGTTCCGAAAGCAGGGAAATGTCCACGTCTTGGTGTTTGGACAACAAACAAAGTCGCAGATCCGCCTCTGCGATGCGTTTCCTTGCCCTACGTACACCTTCTTGCTCGATTGATGCGACTGCAGTACCAGAACGAAGACCAGCAGTGTCGCTCAGGATCACAGGAAATCCGCCTATGTCTACAATGCTTTCCACAATGTCTCTGGTCGTTCCTGCCTCTGGTGAGACGATGCTTGCGTCTCGTTGAGCTAAGATGTTCAAAAGAGAAGACTTCCCAGCATTCGGGGGACCAAATATCACTACTCGTATGCCACTTCGTAATAATTCCCCTTTAAGGCATGAATCAAGGTATTCTTTGATCTGTGTCCGCAATTCGTCCACTTTTCGCAGTGCAACTCTCGAAATACAATCATCCACATCATCGTTATCCTCGCCAAAGTCGATCACAGCTTCAAGAGTGCTCCTCACCTCTACCAACTCCTTCCGCCAAGTTCCGTACAACCTTGCCAGTGCTCCATCGGCTTGTTTGAATGCTACTCTGCGTTGCTCCTCTGTCTCAGCATTGATCAAGTCTGCTAGTCCCTCAGCCTGCGTGAGATCCATCTTCCCATTCAAGAAGGCTCGTTTACTAAATTCTCCTGGCCGTGCGAGCCGTATATCGTTGCCACATTCTGGAATTGACTCCAACACGGCATCAATGACAGCCTTGCCACCGTGGATCTGCAATTCACATGTATCCTCCCCAGTAAAGGAGCGTGGACCTGCTGAATAGATCGTCAGTGCTCGATCGAGTACTTCATTAGTCCGAGGATGTCTCAATGTTCTCAATTGAGCAGCACGTTCGGTTATGGGTGATCTTGAGTGGCTGAGCACATCCAGCACTGACTTCGACTTGGGGCCAGATAGTCGAACAACTGCCACAGCACTTTTACCTATCACTGTGGAAAGAGCATATATAGTAGACATTGATGATGGTAATGAGTGGTACAATCCGAAACCTGAGCGCTAATTTATCCGAATCGCTGTTTTGAGGTATCCTGTGCTGTGAGAATGAGCCGGTCACTTTCTAGATCATCATAGTCGTGCCGACGGATGACTCGCTTCCGTGTTACGAGCGTGCTGTGGTCTGAATTTCTTTCGATCGGGCTTAAAGAGAATGTTCTTGCCAATACCAGTAATTAGATGCGCCAAGCGATTTTTGTAGCCCGAGTCAATAGTGTCGAGTGTCATCAGAGTCTATGTACGAGATGACAGCATAGCAAAGTGCACTTTCGTGTGCCTTCAGGAGTTTCATAATTGGACAGTGGTCAATGGTGGACTGCTTCTGTCATCTAGTGCTATTTTACCCATTCAAGCCGTACTTGATGATTCAGAGTCTACTATATATGTAGATGCATGATATTGTGTAGTATCATCCTGAGCATTGAGCTATTCATGTGTCATGCATATTGTGTGGTTCTTGCAGAGAGAGCATACCGTAGCAATGAATTTACAACGAGGCATCTTGTTTGCGGGCCCGCAATTGTGTCACCAGTGGATTCACAACAATTTGCCCTTGGTAATTGTGAATGCAACCGCATCGATCAATGTTGTGTACTGTGAACATGAACGTTATTGCCTGTTGCCGTAGAGACAATTTGACCGTGTCATATGCTGAGCACACATGAACAAGGGTTCTTATGGCAAACACAGTTCGTCATCCATAAAGTAAAGCTGTAACAGCCAGCAGTTGAGATTACTGCGTAATAACTCGTTGAATGCAGCTACAGAAACTATTACCGGCAAGGTCATAAAATCGGAGTCAATAGATCATAACATGCTTGTATTCCAAGGTTATTTCTTCTCTCCGTGATGAATCCTTTTGGAATAGCTACTTGATCATAAGCAACAGTGGTTGGTCGTTGGGCTGTCTTAAGTTTGAGCTAAAACCAATCAAGTGGACAGACAACATCAAAAGAGCTCTTTGCAGCAATCTCAGCCATGGAAAAGGGGGCAGAATCACATGATGATGATGAATCAAGGGTTGCTACAGATTCACTGACTTTTGGCCAACTCAAAAAGATCGTCGCGCAGAAAAGGACTCGACCCCAAGAGCTCAAATTGGCATTTGACTATACAGAGCGAGATGAGTTTGAGAACGAGATCGAGGATTGGCACGTCTACAACCATGAGCCTCATCTCAGTAGTATCAGTGAAACATATCGTGATGAACATGGTCACCGTACGTCATATCATCCTGATCACAGTATATGCTCACGTTACAGAGTGGATGTCTTTACACAAAGATGAAAGACAGAGGCTGATAAATGATACGATTACGGCTTTGAACCAGACAGACCTGGTCCTGAGAGCTAAGAACTCGGCGATTCTTGCTTACATTGCCCAAGGTATACAGTGCTTTTGACAGGATCTTCTAGCGACGAATTAATCATGTAGGATGTTATGTTGAAACAAGAGACAAAGAGCACCAGATTGAGTCAATTTATGAAAACAACGCACTGCTACAGCATGACTATATTGTCAGAGGGATTTGTACTTGTCTGGAAAGCTCGATCACGAGTTTTGACACTGCAGCAGCAACAAGCATTGATTTAGAACATGTCGAGGACACCGTACAAAACTTGTGTACCGGCTTGTTCTTCATACTCGAAACCTCACGCAAAATACATGGTGTAGGTGTCGTCTTAAGAAGTATGCAGGCTTCTCTCATAAGTTTCTTCCTCGAGGTGTTGTCTAGGTTGTGCGACGATCAAGACAAGCACTTGCCAGGTCTAAACATACGGCAAGCATCTTTGCTCTTGCGACAGTGTATTCTCTGTGCCTTGGGTGGCAAGGACGAATTAGTCGCGTGCAAGGACTTTCGCCGGCGACAGGCGCAACTTCCTTCCAAGATTGACAAATTGAGTATAGTGACGACACCGATGGACTACTCCAATTTCCGTATGGAGATCATCTCCAAATATCCTTCGTACATACCGCCCCCCTTAAGCAGCAGAAATCCTGCCGAGTTTGAGTATATCTCTATACCCCAGAAAGAACAGCATCTGGAATTACCAATGTTTGCCGGTGGGAAATGGACAGCTACGCCAGCACCGAGCCCGCCACCTAGCCCAAAGGGTAAGAAGTCGACATTTACAACTGATCAGAATCTACCATTTCTCTTGCCACTACAAGATTCCAAGCTCAATAGTATCCCAACAAGTATTGAGGAAGCCACAACACTCTTTCAAAGCCGCCAGCAGACGAGCGTCGGTCTTCTAGAGCTCTGGCAGGAGCAAGAACACTTTATCAAACATGAGCGTGGATGGATGCCCAAAGGCGAAAGCCTCTCGCATTTCAAAGACTCCGAGAACGATACAAAGCATTGCCGGGCACGACTGCAGGAAGTGGAAAGGATTTACAAGGACAGTCTTCCATATCTACAGACCTGTACAGCCGGCTTGATTTCTCAAATCTGGAACTCGAGCAGCCATAATTTGTCCTCTGCTGGTCTGCAGGCAGACAAGGAGATTGACGCCAAGATTGAGGAGAGCGTGGCAAACACCAAGAATTGGCTCTTCAACGACAAAAACGGATCTACTGGCTCGACGGAGCAGAATGCTAAATCTGCACGTGAAAAGGAAGATTGTAGAGACATGGAGATACTGTTGAAAGGTATAACTGGATCGATACTGTTATTGTTGAAATGGTTTCGCGTTTCTCACATCCTGCAGTTTGAGTATCTCTCTCAAGTCCTCATCGACGCTGACTGGATTCACACCTTTCACCAAGCCATGATGTCGTTGAACCCAGTGGTCAATGTTCATGTCACTCACGACGACCCCCGCAGATCTTACTTTACCGTTTGCAATTCTCTGTCAGAGGCTCAGCAGGATCAATTCTTCGAGCATGATTCCGATAGCGACGACGAGAATGGTGATCAAGATGGACAGGAAAAGAAAGACGCAATACAAGACACTCCCAACGCGATTCCTGGAAAGGTCAATTGGAAAGTATGCTACAACTTGATCAATTTACTAGCAATCACCCAGAAATTGGTCAAGAAGAAGATTCATCGGAACCACATGCTAGTACAAGCAAAGACGTGGCTACATCTCCGACGACCGCTACGCATCTCGCATGATCTAGCACAACTGTATTGCCTGAAACTCTACAAAGGTCAAGTTCCATTGTGTTCTCGAAAGTGGCGCATGAGTAACATGAAAGTCATCACTCAGATTTACATGTCATGTCGTCCGGAGCTGCGCGAGGATTGGATCGCCGGAACAGAACTCGACACGGACCTCGAAGAAGCCAAGCAACAAGAAGCCGCAATTCGTGCTCTGACTCTGTTTTTCAATTCTCGACGATATCCGGAACAAATGAATGATCTTGGCTTCACGCCAGGAAACAGCGATGATAGTGATGATGATTTCTTTGGCAATGAAATTGCAAAGATGGGATGATGATCTCAAAGTTTTGCTAGCATTTCCGTCGACGACAGGCCTGCCTTGACTTTATGAGATAGAATATCCTCAGAGGCGATCCAGTCGCCAATGGCTGCCACTAGACCGTCGATTGTTGCGTAGCCAATGTTTGAACGCAGACAAATCCTGATTCTTTCTCGTCCCTTGGCAACGGTCGGATAACGGACCGGCATGACCCTGTAACCACGTCGTTGTAAGTAAGCAGACAACTCGACTGCCGAGCTCGAGAGAATAGGTATTATAGGACTTTCTATGAGAGCCGGGATTTCAAGCATGTTGCTATTTGGGAGTGCTTCCAGAGCTTTTTGTGTATATCTTATCCGATCCCAAAGCGAATCGTGCGCATGTCTAGTTTGATTCGTAGATAGCATGGTCAAGGAAGCTTTAGTGAGGCATAATGCTGGAGTAGACATGTATGTCGAATAGATGAGGCCTTTTGCATAGTTCAATAGATACTGCTTGACGAGAGAATCGCACAAGATCGCAGCGCCAGTCCCAGCCGCGCCTTTGCCAAAGGTATGCAGTCGTAGAAACACCTCGGGTGCATCATATAGTCCTGTAGAAAATGCAAGGCCTTGACCCGAATTGCCAAAGATCCCTGTAGCATGGGCTTCGTCTAATATTAAAAGAGCCCATGGGCACTCCTTCCGGACAAGTCGCACAATCTCATTCAGAGGCGCGAGGTCACCATCCATGCTGTAGACAGTCTCGACTGCCAAGAAAACCGTGTTGGAAGGTCCCTTCTCTGCGGCCATTTTCAGCAAGTGCTCGAGGTGCGTCATATCATTGTGGCGAAACATGAGTTTCCGACTGGCACGAGAGTGCTTCATGCCAACGTGCACAGACGCGTGAATCAATTCGTCGTATATAATGGTGTCTCCAAATTGTGGAATGCAACCGAATATCGAGACATTCGCTTCATACCCAGATGCACATAACAGGGCGTCCTTACTCTGCCAGTACCTTCTTGCATCGCTCTCAATCTGTTCGACAAGCGTGCTGTTGCCCGATAATAGTCTTGATCCCGTGGATGCAAGACTGCTTTGTGCTACCATGTTGTCTTCAAAGAGGTTTCGTAGTGTAGATGATCCCGACAAGTCCAAGTAGTCATTGGAACTAAAGTCGTGTACAGCCTCATTTTTCGAGATCTTCTTCAGACTTCTCAGTGAGCCTCGCCGTCTTCGGGATTCCAATTGATCGCGCATCGCTTTATGGAGACCTGAAGGTTCTCTCATGCTGGGGATGACTTTCCAAGCACTCACGTCCTGAAGTGTGTCGATTGAGCTGAACTATTGCATGGCATATCCGCTGGATGATTCGTGCTGATTAGAGATTGTGAGGTTTTTTCTAAGCTATTCCATGGACGAGATGTTTCCCTTTGAGCGTCGAACGTATACTGGATGTAGATACCATTCCATTCAGGTATAGTACGATTAGGCAGTTACAGACGTATCTGTGGTGAGATCTGTTGGGATTGTGGCTTACAAGGTTGTCTGCCTGAACGAATGCAGCTTCTCGGCTAATCCATGGCGCTTGATTCCGTCGGTAGCGAAGCTTAAGACTGCCCAGACAATATTTGCAACATTCGCGACCATTGTAAGTCAAGTCAGCGCAGATTAGTGCTTGACGTCCGTCTGAATGGAAGCCTTTTAAAGGTGAGCAAAGGCTGCTTGCACCGTTCTATTAATCAGTCTGGCCACAGCATTACTATAGCCTGTACTAACATTGTCTAATATCTTGATGGGATCACAGCATTGCTCTCGGTCGTTGGAACTTTTCTGAACTTCCTTTCGCACGAGCATGATTCTCATTGTGCTTGGCCTTTTGCGAAGTTCTTCCACCATGATCAAGGATTTAACAACGATTATACCCAAAAGCTTGGCTACCTTGGCCTGTGACCAGGACTGGTGGCTGCCAGTGCCAACCGCTTGGCTGAACCTTGTTTTTGTTGGATTGTACCTGATTGGCTGACAAAAGTTGTGTTTTGAGTTCTCAATTGAGCTCCTGAGCTTGAAGCAAAGTAGTGGCTCATAGTGTACAGCACAGCAGCAGCAGGACAGAGGATATATATATGAAAGCCAGTATCTTGGCATTACATGATTCACATTCTCCGGCAATAATCATGCCCAGCAATTTGTCTGTATGCGTGACTAATCTTCAAGATACAAGACGTAATTTGAGTGGCAACACACGCGATTCAGTTGTCAAGGCTATCGCTTCACTTTACATCCATTTCCAAGCGTGGTCTTGGATATGCCATCATGATGAGTAAAACAGAGGATATATATGCATAGAGTTCCAAGCGATCGAACACCTGTTATATATATATATGTGTATATGCCATATCTACAGTATGCAAATGGAAAAAGGCATGCAAGTTATGGAGTGGTCACGTGCCGCGAGTTGCCAGAAAGTGCATTTCCCAAGCTGAGGGCTCATCAAACCTTATAAAGCTTACCGTAGGCAGGCGACATTGGTGCGGAAGCGGCGTCTGGCGACGTTTCTAAGTAGCCAGCCATGGCATTATCACTCAGCTCCTTCAACCTTCAATTGACACTCTGAAACAGTTCAAGGATTCTCGTTGAGACCTCGAGGCATTCGCAGAGCAAGAAGAGACCATTCATCAATTCTATACTGTTCGCAACCACTATACCTGTCTGATTTTGTGCATACAATATCTACTCGATCAGCGTTACTCCGTCAAGAGCACGGACTACATTCAATGTCTTCGATATGCGAAGATTAATCTCCAAACTCGATGTCAGAAAGGGACAAACTGAAAACACCCACGGGATCGGTCTCGAAGAAATCAGGATGGTTGAAGCGCGTAAGAGCATCAACTAATGAACCGGGTGGTTCTGAGGATTTGGTCTCGACTGCTTATGATGATCTACCTCGGGCTGACCATTCACCGATAGTCGCCATCAGGACTCATCGTGAGCGCGAATTCAACGGCGCTTCCAGCAGGACAAGCAGTGTCTCAAGCCATCAGAATGGCAGTAATAATTCTGTTCGCGATGTCAAGAGTCATGCTGTGCAACAGACTGCACAACCTGGATCGACTTTTCCACCCGAGTCTCACGCATCGCAAATGCGAGCTAATAGTCTGCAAGGACCACGACCCCTGCCAAGTCACCAAACGCATACCGCAACTCCGTCGAATGCTACCAATGAATCCTTTTCTCGAGCATCATCGATCAACGACTCGAATCAGTACGCTCAAGGGCGACGACCTGCAGGACATAGACCGCGACAGAGTGATGTTCAAAGCACCTTCTCTTATGCAAGTGACCGGGAGAACAGAATGTCCGTCTTCTCTACCGACTCTAAAGCACCCTTCACAAACCAACACTTGTACCAATTCGGACCGAATGGAGAATTTCCACAACCTAGAAGTACCGCAGAGATTGAGCTTTTGTTTACAGAGATGATGTCGGCTCGGGATTTGTTTCGGCAAATGCCTGATGAGGCTAGACGACAATTGCTCATGAAGCCACTAGCCGTCAAATGGCAAATGATTCACGCCGATGCAATGACTGTATGGAGAGATCAAGTGACTCGAAAGGCTTCTGAATCACAAGGTAATGCAGGAAAAGGCTCCCCAGACTGGTACGTGAAGAGGATAGTAGATCAGACCCTGAAACCATCACAGTACACTGCTCTTAATGTATGTCTTCGAACTCTCCAGGTCAGTTGGGTACGCGAATTTATACAAAACCAAGGACATATAGCTCTTGCTACTGCTTTAGGACAGATCAATCAACGTTCTTCCAAACGAGAAGACGACATACTCAAGGAGCAGGAAATATTGAAATGCCTGAAAGTCGTTTTGAACAACCAAGTAAGTGGCAGTGTAGTAATGGTGAGGAAAGCTGACGGCACAGTATGGCGCGGAAGAGACAATGACCCACCAGCGCTGCATTGATGCAATCACCTTTTCCCTGATTTCTCCCAATATTGCCTCTAGGAAGCTGGTCGTCGATATACTTTCGTTCTTCTGTGCATGGAAAGACCCCACAACGAATTTTAATATTGGACATGAAAAGGTGCTACAAGCCTTTGAGCGTCTGAAAGAAATCACGAACACATCGACACGCTTCGAGTCCTGGCTACATGTTGTCGAAGCAACACTTGACGGCAGAGGAATTGCCGGCTCGCGCGTTGGGGCATCTGAGGAACTAAAAGCAGCAGGCTCCAGCAGAGATGCTACCCTAATGGAATATGCCTTGTCATCAGCCATGCTAGTGAATCAGATCGCTCTAAATTCTGAAGTTTTGCAGACTCGAATACACATCAGGACACAATTCAAACTCTGCGGTTGGCCACGTATCGCGACAAAACTGGCGGCGATGGGTTATGATCTGATACATCGACAATTGATTCGTTATGCCGAGCAGGAAGAGCAAGATCTGGGTGATTTAGCAGAGTATGATAACAACTCAGATATACAAGACATTGACAATCCGATCGAGCTCGTGCAGGGCATCTGGAATCGCCTCGACACATCCAGATCAAAGGATTATTTCCTCTCTACTTTACAACATCTACTGCTTGTTCGACAGCAAGACGATGAACGGACAAGGCTTTTCCAACTCATCGACGCGGTCATGACGCATATCGTCATGGACAGCAATGCGAGCAAACGCGATCTCAAGAGTGCCTTTGGTTCGTCTCTGCGTGAGGTAATGGTCCGTCTTGCTACGGATGAGGAGGCTCGAGCTGCAATTGAGGACGCTCGCGAAGCTCACGGTCGTGCAGAAAACATGGTCCATGAGCGTGATATGATGAGGAAGGAAATATCTCTCGGGGCTGAAGGTCTTGTGAAGCAATTGAAGGAAGACCTTTCCGAACAACAGCTTGTACTGGCTGCAAGCCAAAGGCAGAACAAAGAACTTCAGCAACAGATTCAAGCACTTCAAGCAGAACATCAGGCTATAATGCAGAAGACTGAAATCGAGATGAGAGAACTTTACATGATGCTTCGTGAAGGTGGCAGCAAAGATTGGGAAGAAAGACATGGCATACTCGATCGGAAGGTACTGATGGACCGCCTCGAGCGGCAACTCGAAAGGAAGAAGACAGAATTCAAGCTCGAAGGTCGTATCTGGGGCGAGCATAACGGACGGCCAGACTCCAAACTGCGTCAACTTCGTGCTCAGATGGAAAACCTGGAGATCGATGCGCGTCATTTGCAACTCGCGAATGCTGAATCATCAGAAGAGGAAGATGTTCCGATCACGTTTGAGCAGCATCAATCTCAGTTTGGCTCCTCAAGAACAAAATCTTCACATAGCTCAAAGCACGTCCTGATGAAACCCATGTCAGGACCAGCCATCCGATCGACTCGAAGTCCGGACATTGGAAGCGACAACGATTCGGATAATTCTTACGAGCCCGAGGCGGAGATCGTGCGTGAAAAGCCAAGAATCATTCAATTCAAGAAACCTCTTCCAATTCGACCTGGAGAGACCGCTTTCAACAGGTTCGAGGACACTTCGACTGCAAGTATATCAGCATATTTGAATGCAGATACTCAAAGTAATAGCACGCTACAGCCTCGAGGATCCGATCAATCATCGGCCCTCGAGCAGATAGATTCGACCATCATTCCCCAGCTACCGCCCCTTGATATGGATATTGGACAGGAAGACTTGCCCGTCGATCACGAGCTTATCTCGCAAAAGAACAGTCAAGCACCGATACCCCCGCCCTTACCAGGTCTACCATTCGGCACAAGTCCTGGATCTTTGTCTCCGATCATACACCCTCCACCGCCTCCTCCTCCATTGCCAGCATTCGGAACGACCGGATTGTTCACATCTTCGAGTATAGCGCCTCCACCACCACCTCCTGGACCACCTCCATCCCTTAGTGGACCACCCCCACCACCACCACCTCCTTTACCGTTCTCGACTGCTGGACAGACACCATCTGGGCCACCCCCACCACCTTTACCACCATCGAACCTGAGCGGTGTTTCCAATATTCGAATTGGTGAAAGTCAAACGAAATCAGACAAATCCGTAGCTCTGGCGAACACTCACACCGGCTCCTTGGGCAAGACAGGATTGCCATTCGTAATAGCAGGACAGAAACAGTTGGCTAAGGTGCGACCGCAGATGAAGATGAAGCAAATGCACTTTGACAAACTGGACTCTGGTTCTCAGGACACATTGTGGGCCGAGAGCAAATTAGATGCCAATGCTCTATATATCAATCTCTCAGAACGAGGATTGCTGGAAGAGCTCGAGAAGTCGTATGCCATGCGCGAGATCAAGCTCAATTTGGGTAAACGAGGCAAAAGGAAGGATAAAAAGACGTTCCTGACAAATGATGTGCAGCAGCGCATTGGTGTGTCCTTCCATCGCTGGAATCATCTCAGTATTGCAGATCTAGTGGCGAAGTTGTTAAGGTGTGAAGACGACTTGTACACTCCAGAGATGATAGATTTCTTGGCTGACGAGAAATTACAAGCACAAGATCAGGCCAAGAAGTTATTGAGACCGTACTCGGCCAACTGGCTTGAAAATGGAAACCGTGTCGACCCGGACAAGGATCCTGAAGAATTGATGCGAGAAGATCAAATATTCTTGGCAACCTTTGTCGAGTTGGGACATTACTGGCATCGTCGGATCGGAGGACTGAAGCTTCGAGATACACTTGATCGCAATTACAAAGATCTTCAACATCAAGTCACGACTATCACAAATATTTCACTTACGCTGCGAAATTCGCAAGCATTTCGTGAAGTGCTCAATGTCGTTCTTCATCTTGGAAACTACATGAATGACGTGGGCAAGCAAGCAGAAGGTTTTAAACTAGGCACCTTGGCTCGCTTACCACTAACCAAGAATGACAAAAACAATAAGCAAACATTTATGCATACCCTCGAAAGGGTTATTCGTACAGTTTATCCTCAGCTTGAAGAATTCTTGGATGATTTAAAAGAAGTTGGAGATGCGTCTAAAAGTTTGCAAACAATTCTTCATACATCGTCTTTTACTAACATTTGTAGTTGACATTGCATCGCTCTCTGCCGAGATCAAACAAATGATACTCCAACAAAAAGCCACACAACGAGCTTTGGATACTGGCGACATGGCTGATAAGAAGCTTTTGCATCCCAAAGATCGCATAAGATCGGTGCTTGAGGTGTATCTTCCAGTTGCGGTGAAGAAGACCAATTTCTTGAGCACTCTTTTGGAAGATATGGAGATGTCCTTTGCCAACTGTATGATCTATTACTGCGAAGAACCTAAAGATAGTATGGCACGCAGTCAATTTTTCCAGAAGTTTGACACGTTCCTGAAAGAATACAAGCGAGTGAAGAAGGAGAACTTTGACGTAGAGGAAGAGGCGCATCGAGCTGATGTCCGACGCAGAGCATTGCTAAAGGCTGGCCAGAAGAATATTTTGGATCAGGCTATGAACCAAACGCCAAACCATGCTGTGATGGACAATCTGCTCGAGAAATTGAGAGTCGGACCAGATCCAGAAGCTCGTCGAACCCGGAAGAAGAATCTGCCTCTGCGTCGCCCGCAAGCAACAGTCATCGCGCGAAAAA
The DNA here is from genome assembly GCA_005281535.1 of Taphrina confusa. NCBI lineage: Eukaryota > Fungi > Ascomycota > Taphrinomycetes > Taphrinales > Taphrinaceae > Taphrina > Taphrina confusa. Next base: position 556,593 of record RHGJ01000002.1, on the reverse strand, counting down.
TATCTGAAGAACGAACTGAAGTGGGCCCAGTCGACTCAAATCCGATTGATTCAAATCTCGATAACATAGCCGAATCCTCGGATGTAGATACCACGACCCCGGTTATCACTCCAAGCACGCCCACCGCGAGTGCTACGACTGTCGCAGGTAACAATGCTGTCTTGGCCGCTCGTGCACAATCAATGCTTGCAGGGTTACGGAGTGGCAAGGTGATTCGTCGAAGCTCTTCCGAGCAGCGATCACCACCCAAGTCGGTTACCAAGTCGCCTCGAAGGATAGAGAACTCTACCATGCTTGGGGTGGTGATGCACAATGCCTCGAACGAGTCGGACCTCGTGAGTGGTGAAGAAGCGCCATCGGCACAAAGAACAATGCAACTGGAAGTGACACAGGAAGTTGGAGACACACAAGAGACGAGCGAGACCGATAGGTCCTGAGTACAAACAGAATTTTTGTGAGCGGTCGGCATGTTTATCATTTAGCGCCAGTTGATGGCAGATTTGGATCACACAAATTATTAGTAATAATAGCATATGCATAGGTATTTCGATGGCGCAATAGTGACGAGAGCAGTCTCCGGGCAATTTATCAATATATCGTACATCTAGACATGGTCGATTCAGTGATGCTGAGTACGGCAGGTTACCGGGAGAGAGAGAGTGTAGAAACCAGACATGATGGAAGATCAGGAGAGAGTCTGGACTTGTATCGCCAACACTTCCGGCATCTGATTCCATTCACCCAAGTCTGAAGTGCCGGTGCCGTGTAAGCCGCCGACAAGAGGAATCTCCAAGCGATGGACCCCATGAATGAATATTGGTTATCCTCCAAGGCTTTGGACGTGGGTCAACCAAATCTCGACCCCATGGCCATGCATGGACAGAGTCCAGTGTCGGGAAGTTGGCACGGCTGGCCTTTACCCCGGACATGTCTGAACCCGATCCGCCTAAGTAGATACTTTGGAGCACAGCTGATGTGTGTGTCACGAGCGTACGAAGGTACAGATCAATCCACACTACTCTAGGTAACGAAGCTAGCTGACTGGTCAAGATCCCACCAAATCAGTCCGTATCGACCATTTGATATTGCTACTGTAGCAACGACAAGGGAGCATGCACGAGACGTGCATCATTGTATCTCATACCAAGTTTACAGAGTGTCCAGCTGGATTCTACTGCCGACAAATCTGAAACGATTGCAAATGGTGTGCAAGAGTACGAGTCTGTGATTGTGTGCTAGCCATGCCTGCAGCAGCAGGTTCCTCGCGGTAACCTTCGCAGCTGGTGGTCAGAGGAAACGGCTGCAGGGGTTCAGGTAGAGCGAATCCCACCCTCAAACAAAACATGAGACGCCGGCGCAGGGAAAAGGTTGGAAAGGATGAGCCGCCAGAGCCGTACCCATGACGATCACTCAAGGTGGAGATCGGGGTACTGGTGACCTCTCACACCATTCCTCCCCTCAACCAATTCAACTATAAGTATAGCTTGTTCCTGCCTTTACGTTGCTTCTAACCTCCTCAAACACATCTCTCTTCTCGTCCACAAATCAGGAAGTATGTTCAAGGCAGTATTACCAGTCACCAAGAATGGGGTTCGAAACTTCTCGGCCTCTGCCAAGGCCAACATGAAGGTCGTTGGAGTCTTCTACAAGGGAGGCGAGCACGCAAAGGAACAACCTAAACTGCTTGGAACAATCGAGAATCAGCTTGGTACGTCCTTTTCGTAACTCTTCTCGTTTTGGAACAATATGCTAATACACGACTAGGAATCCGCAAATGGCTCGAGGACAGAGGTCACACCTATGTCGTCACCGACGACAAGGAGGGTGCAAACTCGACCTTTGACAAGGAGTTGGTCGATGCCGGTGAGTACTTTGAATCCTACAAGATGCGGGGAAGACGTTCTGACCATGAATAGATGTAATCATCACCACACCTTTTCACCCAGGATACATTACCCGGGAGAGAATCGCCAAGGCCAAGAACCTGAAAGCTTGTATCACTGCCGGAATTGGTTCTGACCACGTCGATTTGAATGCTGCCAACGAAAAGAGCATTGGAGTCTACGAGGTTACCGGATCGAACGTTGTCTCTGTCGCTGAGCATGTCGTCATGACCATTCTGGCTTTGGTCAGAAACTTTGTGCCTGCACACGAGATGATTGTCAACGGAGACTGGAACGTTGCCGCCGTTGCGAAGCACTCGTATGATCTCGAAGGAAAGGTCGTTGCGACCATCGGAGTCGGCCGAATTGGTGAACGAGTCTTGCGAAGACTCAAGCCATTCGACTGCAAAGAGCTCTTGTACTTTGATTACGCTCCCCTGCCAGCCGATGTCGAGAAGGATATCGGCTGCAGACGTGTAAAGTCAATTGAAGAGATCGTTGCCCAGGCTGACATTGTCACCATCAACTGCCCCTTGCATGAGGGAACAAAGGGTCTCTTCAACAAAGAATTGATTTCAAAGATGAAGGACGGAGCGTGGTTAGTCAACACCGCTCGTGGTGCAATTTGCGTGGCTCAAGATGTTGCCGATGCCGTGTCCTCTGGCAAGTTGGGAGGTTACGGAGGAGATGTCTGGCCATACCAGCCAGCACCAAAGGATGCTCCATGGAGAAGCATGTTCTACAAGGGTGAGCAGGCCCGAGGTGGAAATGCCATGACTCCACACATGAGTGGAACCTCTCTCGATGCGCAGGCTAGATACGCGGCTGGAACGAAGAAGATCTTGGAGAACTTCTTCGACAAGAAGCCACAGACCGAGAGTGACTCTATCTGTGAGAACGGAGACTATGTCTCCAAGGCTTACGGTGAGCGTGCCAAGCTCGAAGCCCGAAAGAAGAACTTCAGTGCATACGATGAGAAGAACATGATCGGATAGATTTGACGATCGACTCAGACATATTGCTCCCACGTTATTTTACTTTGTAGATATGATTGATGATTATGATTACCTTGTGAGCCGCCCAGTCTTGTTCTGACCTTCGACCAAGATTGCCAATCGTCATAAGGTTCATGGTAATGCTCCCAATTGACCATCGAGTTCGGCCAGGGAAAGCACTTGTCGGCGAATCTTCGGCTTTCCAGCCACTTGCCAGGATGCGAGCTCGAACGCTTGTGCTGGCTTCAATGGTTATAGTCATAGTCTGAAAACAAGGCTGTACAATAGATCTCATCACGCTTCGACTGTTTCATCATTTAATCCGCACATGGACAGGAGGCAGCGATAAATCAGTGGTGCATAACTTTGGCAAGGAATAAGTGAAGGACGGGTGGATATGTCTCGAACACTAGGATTCATCGCAGGCCTCACGGTTCCTGCTGGACTATATTACATATCTGTGGTGCACGTACATGGTACCGCGGCGCACTTGTCAGAGACTCTTCATGAGCAAGCGCTGAAGCTCGATAATCCGACAAAGTTACAGCCTGTAGTCTTCGAGCCGAGAAAACATGACAATCTTATGGCTCGAGTAAGACAAGGTTGGAACGACGGTATAGAGAACGGAGTCAGATTCATTCAAGAGACAGACTGGAAGGATGTCGCCGAGCAAGGTGGTACCGCCATCACAAATTTATCCAAAGCCGGATGGACAAAATTACAACCGACCATCGAGGAGAGCAAAGCTCAACTTAGGGAAGCGTCAGAAGCCACTAAAGATGCTTCCCTTCACGCCGGTGAAAAGATTGGAGACACGATACATGACGCCAAGGTAAAATCCGAGGCTTTACTGAAGGAGGCGGATGCTGCTGGACGCGAATTTGCTCACGAGGCCAACTTACAGAGCCACCGAGCAGCTCAGGCTGCTCAAAATGAGGCATATCGACTCGCACAGCTGACCAAGTCTGAAGCTCAAGAAGCAAAGGAGCTCCTGAAAGTTGCGGAACATAAGACAGAACAAGAGTATCAATTGTTGAAAGCACAAGCTGCACAGAAGAGCAAGGATCTCAAGGTCGAGACCAAGAGACAAGCCGAGGAAGCGCAAAGCTTGTTATCAAGTGCGTATTCCTCGGCAAGCACGGAAGCTGCACGGAGATCGCAGGAGCTTAAGGAAGAGACACATCGGCAAGCACAGGAGGCGAACGCTATCCTGCACGACGCTGGTGCCAAGATAAGTAGGGAAGCCTCGGAGAAGACTCAGGAGCTCAAGCAAGAGACTGTACGTCAAGCGCACGAAGCTGAATCGTTCCTATCGAAACTGTATTCGTCCGTATCGTCGGAAGCAACACGAAAGACGCAGGAAATCAAGGATGAAACTACACGCCAAGCACAAGAGGCCAGAGACGCATTGAGAACTACCGGGTCAAAAATCCCATCAGAGACAGCCCAAAAGACAAACGAGCTCAGAGCAGAGACAGAGAGACAAGCTACAGAAGCAGGTTCTTTCTTGTCGCGTCTAGGCTCAATTTTCTCATCCAAGGTCTCAGAGACGAAGCAGGAAGTTCAAGCTGAAGCTGCACGTCAGGCACATGAGGCGCGGGTCGGTCTGAGTAATGCAAAGGATACAATTATCTCTCGCTCCGAGGAGTTGAAGAATGATACAAGAAAAGCCGCCCACGAGATTGCAGACGGAGTAAGGCAAACATCCTCGAAGGTCGAGAAGCGAGCGGAGGAATCATTGCTCGCTGCTCAAATGAGAGCCAGTGAAGCATGGATCTTGGCCGAGGATCGATATCAGCAATTATTGCAGGCTTCCGAGCAAAAAGTCGACATGAAACACAAGGAGCTCATGGAGGCGATTGGCAATAGAAGGATTGGTTTCAGTGGTGTGAATGACCCTACCGCTGCTGAGAAGCAAGTCGAGGCTGCACGAAAGTACAACAAGAAGCCGGCTACAGCCAATGTCAAAGTCGAAGGACAAACTGATCGTGTAGTCGCCGAAGTCCTCGAGACCACCTCGTAGATTAATGAACAATCCAGTCGCGTATTACATCTTGGTTGGCCATAGATCCTGACTTTCAGTGCCTACATTCTATGGAAGCCTAAACTACTCTAGGAAGCTATAGCTACGACGACTTTTGACAATATTTGACATTGAGGAATTCGGTGGCTTACTCCACAATCCAAACTTTCCTACGGTACTTGTAACTTTTTATAAATTGTGATTGTCGTGAGTGATTGAGGATACCGTACCAGCATCGACAGTGCATCAGGCACTCGTTCTTTGCCTGCACATTCATGCAATCATACCGGCATATATAAAATTCACTCTCATTTCTTGCTCTACATTTTCGATAGCGCTGGCTCGCATTCTTCATGTTGTTGGGTCGTCGACTCGCCACTCGATATAATGTCTGCCTTGGACGTCGGCGAAATAATGACCGGTCGTTGGCTTCTTTAGCTACGAATCGCAACCGAAGACATTTCGATGTGATTTGTATAGGTGGTGGCCACGCCGGATGCGAGGCGGCTGCGGCTTCTGCGCGGACCGGTGCACAAACTGCCCTAATCACGCAGAAATTAGAGTCGATTGGAGAAATGTCGTGTAATCCTTCGTTTGGAGGAATCGGCAAAGGGACGTTGTTGAGGGAGATTGATGCGCTGGACGGCGTGTGTGCCAAGATTTGTGATTTGGCGGGCATACAGTTTCGAATACTTAATCGCAGTAAAGGTCCGGCAGTCTGGGGTCCCCGCGCACAAATCGATAGAAAGTTGTACAAGGACAACATGCAGGCGGTGATTCACAATTATGAAAACCTGGCCGTAATTGGTGGTGCCATATCAGACCTGACTTTCGATACGGGTGGAGAAGGGCAATCGAGTAAGCTCAGCGGTGTGCGGCTCGAATCTGGCGAGCTCATCACGGCGAATGCGGTAGTCATTACCACAGGGACATTCTTGGGTGGAGAGATTCATCTCGGATTGGAAGCGTATCCTTCCGGTCGTATGGGCGAAGCTGCTTCAACTGGACTCGCGGCTTCTTTACGTCGTGCAGGATTCAAGACTGGACGTCTCAAGACCGGCACGCCTCCGCGATTGTTGAAGAACACAATCAAGTATGGGGGACTTCAGGCACAAGAAGGTGATGACCCGGCAGCGCCATTTTCCTTCTTGAATGATACTGTGGCCATCGGTAGTCAAGTGCCCTGTCACCAGACCACCACCACGGCACAAACTCACGAGATTGTCAGACAAAATTTGGAAAAGTCGATTCATATCAGAGAGACCGTTTCCGGGCCTCGATACTGTCCCTCGATCGAGTCAAAGATTGTGCGGTTCAAGGAAAAGGATAATCATACGATTTGGCTGGAACCTGAAGGACTTGACTCTGATATAGTCTATCCCAACGGCATTTCAATGACACTTCCGGCGGATATTCAGGAACAAATGTTGAAGACCATTCCCGGTCTGGAAAATGCGACGATGACGGCTCCTGGTTATGGAGTGGAATATGACTATTTGGATCCTCGAGGACTATATTCCACGCTCGAGACTAAGCTCATTCCTGGCCTGTTTCTGGCAGGTCAGATCAATGGTACTACGGGCTACGAGGAGGCCGCTGCACAAGGCATCTTGGCCGGTGCGAATGCGGGTCTATTGGCACAAAATCGACCGCAAATGATCATCTCTCGCGCCGACGCCTTTATCGGTGTGCTCGTGGACGATCTCACCACGAAAGGTGTGGATGAGCCGTACCGCATGTTTACCTCCAGAAGTGAATTTCGCTTGTCGGTCAGATCCGACAATGCAGATTTACGATTGACCGAGCTGGGTCGGATGCACGGACTTGTCGGTGACGAGCGATATGGAAAGTATCTGAGCGAGTCCAAGGAGATGAATCAAGCACGACAGATCATGCAGGACACGAATCTGTCACCAAACGAGTGGGCCGAACGTGGCATCAGTGTCAGTCGAGATGGTCTGCGCAGGTCGGCTTTCTCTCTCCTGGCCCATTCGACGATTGATACTTCCTCTTTTCTGGATTGTATACCTCTCCTGCGATCCGTGGATCCTCGATTACTCGCACGATTGGATATAGAGGGCAGCTATGCACATTTCATATTGCGTCAAGAAGCAGATAATCGGGCCATGTTGCAAGCTGATGAAGCTCTTCTTCTGCCTCGAAATATGTGCTATGATGCCATTCCATCACTAAGTTCCGAGGCGAGGAGTGCACTGAAGCTTGCACGTCCAGATACTTTGGGCAAGGCCGGTAGGATCCAAGGCGTGGATCCCACGGCTCTAGTAATCATTATGCGTCATTTGCAGCGTCTGCGTGGCTTCTCGCAACCGTCATCTCTTTCTCAAGAATCATTACAAAGTTCAGCAAAGGTGTAGCGAATATGCATCGTGGTTTGCCGGCAGCGTCTTTCCAGATAATTGCGCGCCATCCAAGTCTAGTTTCGATTGCTCTGACGATGCGCAGTGCTTGATCACTTTGACCGCATTCGAAAGCAAGTAATTGCGTCTTTCCTTCCTTGTATTTACAAAGCACATCAATAACGCGCTCATAAAAGATCTCGCCGGATGCTGCAGATTCTCGCGGGACCAGAGCAGATCTAGGCTCGTACCGCCTCGTCGACAGGGATATCTGCTGATCTTCCTCGGCCAGAATGTATGGTGGATTCATGGCGACAACATGAGCGTCAATAATGAGCGCTTCGGCTTCACCTGACCACAGATCAAGTCGCCTAAAGTCGACGGCGACGTCCTCGGCCATCATATCGACGTTTCGTCGCAAGTTTTGGTTCGAGAGTGCGATAGCTGCCTGCGAGATATCGATTCCGACGACATTGGTAGATTGTAGTTGGCTCGCAATGTTTAATGCTATACAGCCTGATCCACAACAAATATCGAGAATCTTGGTTCTCTCCTTTCTTGAAGCCTTTTCGAATAAATCGTTGATTCGTTGCACGAGCACGGTACTCCATTCCTCCGTCTCCCAACGAGGAATCAAGACACCTGGCCGACACCTCAAATCGAGCGATCCGAATGGTTGAGACTCTAAATCACGAATCAGCCGAGAACTTTCAAAAGGATCAAAAAATGCAAAATGTGCAAGATTGGGTCAGGTGGGGGAGGTATGTACTTAGGATGTATTGTAATGGTACGAATCTACGCCTGGCAAGACAAGCCTGTCTGACCTTGCTTTGTCGTGACGCGTGAAATTCCTTGATCCATCGTAACTCTGCCTGTGCATCTTGTAAGACGCCGTGGTTGGCGGGCAAGAGGCATTGAATGTCTTTACTGAACCGCCTCAAAAATGACGGTCTCAAACGAGGCATACAAGTGTCCCCAAATAAAGAACAATATGATGTGTGGCAGCAGTAGTCAAGTGAGTCTCACGGGAAGAGGACCTCACTCCGGCTTAAACAAGTGCCACTTTTTCCTTCTAGACTCTTGGCTCAAAGTGTACCAAAATGAAAATGTGAATGACGAGATTAGTTACAGTTGTAAAGATTCCGACATGTATATCTGCCGAAACAACTGTCGAGCAAGTCTTTATGTGTCACTTGGTCCAAGGAAACGGTGTACTTGTATAGACACTCTACTGCAGCTGCAGGTCCAGAGGAAGTGGTTTTCCTGGCCGGTGGCCGGGGTTAGGGCTGTACGGTATGGTGGTCTCTGATCAGTCTTTTGATCGAGATCAGTACCATTGATCAGTTATCAAAAAGGCTCAGTACGACAATGATATTACCAGACTTTAGCAATGCGATGCTCGAGAGCTACTGTCGTCGTCGTATATATGGGTGCAAGGTAGTCGTACTTGGTTACAAGCGAGATTCGGAGTAGTGGCAAAACGATGAAGTTCAAGTCCACCATCATAGACATTCCCACATTCACCAAGATTTCCCAGTCGTTGGCTCTCTTATCGAAACAGGCATGGATAAGGTTGACTCCGACAGGTGTCCAATTCATCGTGCAACCGTCTCGGACACAAGTATGGGCGACGATTGAAAAGGACACCATGTTTACTTCCTACATCATCGAATCGGCCGCTGAAAACATCATCAATTTGGAGGTAAACGTAGACAACCTCGGTCGTCTCTTGCGCAACGTGGCAGATACGGGTCAAGTCTTGATGAAGTTGACGAAACGGGATAGATATCCAATGTTGTCATTCAGTACCCAATACTTTGGAAAACAAGGCGGCTCCAACACCGTCACGCACGATCTCCACGTTCGTGTCCTCAGCAGCACTTTTATCGCACAAATCACCGAACCTCAAATTCGTCTCCCGGACGTCATGATTTCACTCCCCCCCTTGGCCCACTTATTGCAAATCTCCTCCAGTCTCCGCGTCCTCTCTGATAAACTCGTCATCAAGGGAAACATGAACGGGGAACTCTCCATCGGTATCAGGACACCCGCCGTCAGCACTTTTACCGCCTTTTCCGGTCTCTTGAATCCCGACCTCGATCGACAACCCGAAGATGACGATGACGACGATCGTGAGCGTGCTGCGGAGAGGGACAAGACAACTTTCTGCACGTTGAAAGTCGACGCGAAAGATTGGTGCACCTTGCTCAGGATAGGCTCCGTCGCCAAGAGAGTCATTGCCTGTTTTCTGGAACAACACGCCCTCGTCCTGTACGTATACTTGTCTGACGAAGAGGATAATCACGGATCAGTCATCACGTATTACATTGCTACCTTTCAAGACTGATTGATTGAATATAATATGGGAGAATATCTGCTTCACAAGCTGATTGTATGATGGTGCACTCGCTATGGCTAATTTATGTGTAAATGAACAAACGGAAATAAAGTGCAGGCGAGCCGGCGTCGAGATTGGCATTCTAGTCGAGTAAATCGCCGACTGCGTGAAAGCTCTCATCAATCAGCGACGATGCCGTATCCTCGTCTTGTAGTTGTCTATAACATGGCCACCTCTTACCATCGGGAGTCAGTGTATTGCAGCCTCGTCTAGAATGATCAAAAGCACACATTGAGTGATGCTTAAGTCCCGAGTATGCTAAGTTGTGTCAGCAAAACAACACGAGCTTGAGCTTGCACGACATACGACATTTCACACGGAGAGATAAGGGACAGTGGTTTCCTGCAGCTCGAGTAAAGTGCTGAGAACAGATCGAATGGCCACACAAGAGGCATCGGACTCTCGAGTCGGTAAAGTATAGACGTTGACTGTTTCACGATTAGTCTAATTGCGCTGGATTCCGGAAGGAGGACACTGTACCATTGGGAACATCTGGCAATGTTTGACTTTAGCATTGGTCTATGCTGCCTCATGATTCTGACGAGCTCAAGACACTCTTCGGGGACTTCGAGCTTCGATCCAAATCCAATCGATATCTGATTGAGACGACTCCACTTGGCGGGGCGAGCAGCCAAGTCCCGTAGCAGACATAGATACAAGTCGGTGCCATTACTGGGCATGTCAATTGCTGTATCACTGGCTGTTTGCAGATGACTCACGGAAATTTGATGTTTTCCAACATTGGTAGATGTAGATTGTAAATCCAGGACAATAAGTCTTGGCTCAGAATATTGGACCCCAGCAGGTTCAGGTATGTTAATACTGAGCTTGACCGTAGAATCACATTTTGAAAACGTTGTATGTTCCTTGCGGGACTCCCAACACGGTGTCTGACCCATCCTGGAGAGAGGAAGCTCGCAGGTGCTGGCGAGCAATCTAGCATAGATCAGCATCTTGAGATTAAAGACGAGGCCGGAGAATTTACACGGCAAGTCCCTCATGACCTTGAGTTTGTCTATTGTTCGAAGTGCAAGTGGTCTGAGCTGCGAACAGACCACAGCCATGTTGGCTCTGTCTTCAAAGGGCAAGATATCGAGAATGAGCATAAAGATTTCGTTCGGTACATGATGTCCACCGAAAGGCTCGCATCTAGCTTGAGCGCGCGTTCGTTTTCGTGGTGACTCTTCCCCACTAGAAGGTCGAGAAGCTTTCGATCTGGTCGTGACCATGGAATCAGTCGAATTAGCACCCGAGAGATTGCAGAAATTAGTCTCGCTACTCTGACCACTTATCTTCGCGGGCTGTTGACATTGTGACTTGTGTTTGACAAGCAGAAGACGAGGCACGAACACTAAGATAGTGACGTTGACTGTTACAGAGGCGAGTCGCTCAAGGATCGCTGACTATAATCTTCTAGGATGGCGAGTACGAGGGAAGATAACATTGTTCGTTTAGCCTTGTGGAGTGAATGACATCCAGATTCAAGTTCCACCATCTGAGTTGGTTGGAGGAGTTTGGTGGAGACGCTGGAGATCGCGCGCGCTCTCTCAATCAATCAATCAATCAATCGCACAGGTCAGTCGATTGCGGAGAATCCGCACTCACCTTTAGTGCTGGTGGGTGGTCATCAGTCTTTCACGGGGATGTATATAAGAATCTATCAAGTACAATCTTCCAGTTCGAATTGTCCTCTCCATTGATAAGTTCATTCTGCAATTTAGCGTGACGATATCCACTTTAACAGATTTCATCCCATGCTGAATATTACTTTTCACTACAATGGAGCTATCTAGCTGGCGATTGCACAGTCACGCCGCAGTCGTCAGTAGACCTGCCACAATCCTAGCAGATATCGAGCATCTCAGTCAGGTGCCATGGTTCAGCGCTTAAGATGGATCCTCAATGCCTTGCTTGATACTCCAAGACTACATATTACAAGTCACAAGGATGGCACATACACTGTGGAGACTGTGGATGACATCCTCCTATACACTTTCGAGGATGCAAGGCATCTGTCAGAGTCTGATGCTCGCTACATGAACAACGGCACATACTGGCGATGTTTCTTATCGGCACATAATAAGACACAGATATCGGAAATTAGACGGCATATCACTGCCAACTCGAGTATTGGGCTTTCTGTCCTGTCTGGTAATGATATGGTCAAGACAGGGCTGGAGTATGTCTCCGGTGGATATGGGACATGTAGGTACAAGTTGCAGTGGCAGGAACAACTCTACTACTTTGAGAGCACGACACGAGCCCCAAACTCGAGTTTGGGTGATCAAGGGAGTCTACGATGCGCTACTGTTCAGGGAAGCGTCCTGGCCTGGTTGACGAGGACTGGCCAGCGCGATGAAGTCACCCATCCCACGACACAGACATGTGCCACGATCTGGTTTGAGCCTGAGGGAGTCTCCGCACAGCTGATTGAGATGATTATCTCTGGCCTTCTCGCCATCACGAACACGCAGTTCCAAATCGTTCCCGCAGACAGTACGACGGCTGTAAGGACTATTTGATGAACACTTGATTGTCCATTGGTCAGGTCGGTGCACCTGAACGTACAACCATGGTGTATAGGTGGTAGAGCGAGTATATTTCTGGCCATGGCAGTCCGACTGATTGACCCGAGATGATCAAGAGTGAAGCAGCTCCTCAAGTGACCACGTGTGCGCACTCTATCGAGCGACTTGTGATTGGAGGAATACCCGCTCAGTGGCGGACGCTCAGTGGGAAGCTTGTTACGGCTCAACCTCGGGAATTGCTCAACCTGACTCTGAAACGAATCCCATACCTACCGTACCGTACTACCCACGATATGTATTCAAGCTCAGCGAACATTCTTCGTGAGTTGGCTCACACCTGCGTGTCCAGCGAGCCGTTCTGTCAGTCGCGCGTCATTGAAGAGGCACTAGATTACTTCTGTGCCAAAGTTAGTCCAGTATGAATAGGCATGGTCTGACCATTGCTGCCTACCTTCTTGCGGGCGTCAAGGCGATCTATATCCCTGGAATCGCGCCTACAGAGTACGAAATCGGTCACAATGTATCAGTCTTTGTCAATGCTTTGAACCCCGCTGCCTCGCCTGCGGATCAATCACTGCACAATGTCATCTCATACGACTACTACCTGCCACAATTCCACTTTTGCGAACCTGAGGGCGGCCCCGTCAGTCAGTCCGAGTCACTAGGTTCAGTTTTGCTCGGAGACAGGATCTACACATCTCCATTCAAGATTGAATTTCTAAAGGAAGAGACTTGTAAGCCGCTATGTATTAGCGACGTACCAGGTCAGGATGCACAGTTCATCAATGCTCGCATCCGGGAGAATTATGCGGTGGAGTGGCTCATTGATGGTCTGCCCGCGGCAAGCGCAATGTTTGATATGTCCACCAACACTGCATTCGATACGCCGGGTTTCGCTCTCGGGAAATCGTTAAAGGAGAATGCGGACGGCGAATATGAATCAATCAACTACTACAATAACGTCTATCGGATCTTGATTGACTACCACAAACTAGACGATGAAGATTACCGAATCGTGGGTGTGGAGGTGGATCCCCAGTCAGCTGCAAGAGACTGCGACTTCACAAATCCACTGATTCTGAGCGAGAACGACAAGGACATGAACAAAATTGATTTCAGATATTCTGTCGAGTGGCGAGAGTCTGACATGATCTGGGCAACTCGTTGGGACAAATACCTCCACGTCTTTGATCCTCGAGTGCACTGGTTCAGCTTGATCGAGTCCTTCTTGATTGTCGTCTTCCTGACTGGCATGGTCGCTGCCGTCCTGATCCGAACGTTGCGAAAGGACATCCAGCACTACAATTCACTCGACCTCGACAGTGAGGACATCCAGGAAGATTCAGGCTGGAAGCTTCTGCACGGCGACGTCTTCAGACCTCCAAGCAAGCCAATGCTACTCTCAATCATGCTTGGAAATGGAGTACAACTGTTCATGATGGTGGGCACAACCATCCTCTTTGCCATGCTCGGCTTCTTGAGTCCCTCGAATCGTGGCAGTCTCGCGACAGCTGTCTTGCTACTCTACTCTCTCTTCGGATTTGTGGGCGGATTCGCGAGCGCGATTTTGTACAAGTCCTTTGGCAAGAGCGAGAAGTACAAGACTTTACTTGCGTTGACGCCCACTTTCGTGCCCGGCATCGTCTTTGGCACCCTGGTGCTTCTCAACTTCTTCCTCATTCACAAAGGTGCGTCCGGTGCGGTGCCCTTTGGCACGCTGTTGGCTCTTGTCGCGATCTGGTTCGCAGTCACGTTCCCACTGAGCATCTGCGGTGGATACTTGGGCTTCAAGTACGATATCCCTGCGGATCCAGTCAAGACGAATCAGATCCCGCGACAAATACCACCACAGGCATTCTACAAGCAATCTGTCCCATCGATTCTCCTCTCAGGAACTCTGCCATTGTAAGTGCACTCTCACTCCTTCGTTTCATCTCATGACGGGAAGGAGACAGAATTTCAAGACTAACGCATCTAGTGGTGCAATTTTTGTGGAATTATACTTCATCATGTCGTCGCTATGGTTTTCGAGAATTTACTACATGTTTGGATTCTTGTTCTTGTCGTATGGGATCCTGATAGTGACTTGTGCGGCAGTCACCATCCTCATGACGTATTTCCAGCTCTGTTCCGAATCGTACCATTGGTGGTGGCGATCGTTCTTTACCGGTGGTGCCATCTCGCTATACATCTTTCTCAATGCGACCGTGTATTACATCACCAAATTGAAGCTCGCGGGGCTCAGTGCCGTCGTGCTTTATTTTGGGTACAGTCTCCTCCTCTCCTTCCTCATCTTCATCTTGGCGGGTACGATCGGGTTCTTTTCGAGTTATGTCTTTATCAGAAAGATTTACGGAAGTGTCAAGGTCGATTAAGTATTCCATTCATCATAGCAATAGGTACATTCTCAAACACCGCCAGCGATAGTCTTCTCAAATTAGTGCCCTTTTGTCAACGATTGTAAAAGTGGAATAAATGAATGAAACAACACGCTAGAACATGCCAGGTACCAATCTAATGCCATGTATTCAATGCTTCTGGACTGGTTTCCCCAATAATACTATTCCTAGATAATGCTTTGTAGGGACTACTCTTGTCTTTCCCGCCGTCCGCTAATATAAGATCCGTCACATGACTCTGTCTATGTATATATTTCTATCCCGATCCTCTGAACCAGCTAGTCCGTCTAGGAACTGCTGCCTCCGCTTTCACTGCCTCGAAAGAGGGACTAGTCTGCAAATCCAGGCCTTGACTCGCACCCCCTCTCATTGGCTTTGCAATCTTCCCAGTCCCAAAGACAGAAACGCCACTCGGGCTCTTGCGAGCGCTCTCGAGGCGGTCTCGGACGGCCTGAAGCTGATTCTCAAACTTTTGATTTTGTAGGCTCAACTTTTCTTGGGCGTCACCGAGCAGAACCTCCAGACTCGAGATCCTCTCGTTTCGAGCGAGTAACTTTCGTTCTGCGATGGCGACTTCCTTCTTCAGGGTTGAGTTTTGGTCGACCAGTTGACGTTGTACATTGGTCAATTGTTCGAGATTGCGCTCCAAGAATGCCATCTTTTTCTGCTGAGCCCTGTTGTTTGTATTGCGCAACACATTGTTATACTGTTCTCGTGTCTCGTCCAAAGCAATTTCGAGTTCCACTACACGCTCACATCGGGTCTGAAGATCTCGCATCAAGGATTTCTTCATCGTGTCGAATTCAGCGAGTTGCTGGGCGACTGTCTTGGTGCTGATACCTGGTAGACTATGCACACTCGTTCCATTCGCTGCAGTAGATCCACCACGTTTCAGAGATTCAATCTGTGATTTTAGGTCTTCAACCTCCTTTGAACGACCTGCAGCAGCAGCCTTGAGCCCCGCGATTTCTGCTTGATCCGAGTCGACTTTTTCAGTGTAGGCCGCCTGGAAATCGTGCTTGAGTTTCTCGAGATCTTGAACGCCGGCGTCTGCCAGTGTCTTCTCGAGAAGTGTTTGATATTCGGATTCGACCTTGAGTAATCGTGCTTCAAGGTCGTGCTTTCTCTCGGATAGGGAATCCACTGTCGCATTACGATCTTCTAGGCTGCGTTCCGTCTGTGACAAGGTTGATTTAGAGGCAACCAATTTGGCTTTCAAAGACTCAAGAGATTCTCCCTTGAGCTCCTGAACACCCTCGAGATCCTGCAGTATGGAGTCGAGGGTTTTCGCACCGCCTGAGGGCGAGAGCTCAAACCCTACCATCATGGAACGCATCTTCTCTGCTTTCTTGCGCTCTTTCTCTTCTGTTGACGAGGTACCGAGAGCCGACTGATTCTGAAGCCTTGCTGAGAGCAGAGCTTTCTTGACTTCTTCTATCTCCTCACTCAGCTCTGCGTTGGCATCTTTAAGGCTGTCCATAGTGATATTTGCCTCTTTCTGCTCAAAAGTTGCCTTTTCCATCGTCAATTTGATCTCGTTATATTTAGACGACAATTGCTCGTGAGAAATAGTAGTTTGTGAGTACTGGGTTCTGAGACTTTCAAGCTCATCCTTGGTCTTGGTCAGTAGCTCCTCATTCCTCAATAGACTTGACTCTCGGTCTGCAATCTGATCTTGCAATTCATTTTCTCGCCGCAAGAACTCATCTTTCTCGTCCTTATCCAGTACGACGGAGCCCGGCAGTGGGGTCATTGCACGTCCGCCAGCTACTGGACTCGCTGTGGTATCACGAATATACTCGACTCGGTTTGTGCTCGAAGGATTACTCGTTGAGCTCGCATCAGGTCTCAATTTAGCCCAATTATCAGGATTCACATTCCCCCCCGATCTCCATACGGAGACTTCGCTTTCCAGAGCACTCGAATATTCTTGGAAGGTAAGAACTTCTGCCCGTGCTTTCCGAAGGTGAAGTTTCAGTTCTGCTGGTGATAGCTCTGCATTGACCTTTGCTTTATTCTTTATTGATTTAGCACGCATACCGAAACGCAATGTGGATAAGGTCTCTAGGTCATTATACGCCGAAGGGGAGCAATTTATGATAAGGGTGGTTCGTGAATTACCTCCGAGGGACTCTTGAAGAATTCTAGTCAACTTCGAATCTCGATATGGGACGTGAGTAGACTTCCCATCGGTCAAGGCATTGATGACCATTCCTAAAGCAGATAAGGACTTGTTTATTTTCTTAGCTTCTTCGAGAGTCTGGCCACTGGCTCCAGTCTTGCCGACCTTCTCAGAACCAGCCAGGTCAACGAGGAATAATTGACCCGATTTAGCACTCCCTGTCTCGATGTTCTTCTGTGTGACAGTGACAACGAAAATAGAGTGCGAGCGCGAACTCTCTGCATTCATGTCTGTACAATGTCAGCTTCTGACATGATAGTGTGAGTCATTAGATTGACGCAAAGCACCTACTTGTGGATGATGTCGCTCGAGCTTGACCTCCTTGTATCAGTACTTGAGAGACTTCCTCGAGACTTCCAACATAAACCTCGAGAAGTCCTTTGACATAGACACCTCGAGCTTTGTCCTCATGAATTGGGAGATTATCGTGTACAGGAGCCAGCAGATCACGAATACGTTCCATATATATCTCCATGTAGGAGACTTTGACCGTATACTCCATGTTGCCAGGAGCAGCTGCAATACTGTCAAACACCTGCTCGATGATACGCGGTATGACCCCCCTGAGAGTCCTATCGCCTTCCACTCCCATCATGGTGAACGACTTCCCAGCTCCAGTCTACACGTATCAGAATCTATGTTCGAAGAGAGCGCCCTGTCTTACCTGTCCATATGCAAAAACGGTACCATTGTATCCATTGAGAATGTCGTCTACTGTCGACTTGATGGAATAGTCGAAAACATCTTGTTGCCGGGATTTCATGTCGAAAACACGATCGAAAGTGAAGGAGTCCTTGAGATCTCCCGACTGATACCGAATTAGAACTGAAATGCTGTCAGTACACCATATACGTACCTCAATCTTGACAGTATCGACATCATCGAAGTCTACAATAGGCTCACTATGACCATTCGCGAGCTCTATCTTGTTGACAGGCCGAAACCGACAGACGACTTTGATGTTTGACGACATCTGTCCCTGCGATCGCCAATGAGGAGCAGAATCCGATACTTCGGCAACGAATAGTTGATTTATGTACTTCTGTAGGTTGTTGACTTATCGTGTTGTGGTACGAAGGACGCAAGAGCTCAAGTTCTGCTTGTCGGTCCGACTTGACAATTGCGTACAGAAGTGACGTTGAACGTCTAGATATGATGATGATGCAGTTTGTATTGTATGATGTATGCAAGAAGTTGTAGTTCTACTAACGTTGTATGAACCTAGTTCTTTAGTGTTGATACACGAAGAACACCACAAAGCGTGCACTCTGATTATTTGGTTGCACGCACCAGAGCCCCTGAATTGTTTCGGGCAAGGGGAGCCGCTACGATAGCATGTGACACACTGCGCATCATAGCGCTTGTTGGTAGTAACCACTCTTCAGCTGCCTGCTTCTGCGAAGTGCCAACCACCCATAGCTCGAGTCGGCGGCAAATGACATTCGAGGAGCTAGAAGAGGAGCATGTAGGATCAGACTTGAGTGTGTTGAGTTATTCGCGCAATCTTGTAACGTTGATTTTCTCGAAGTCGGCGGTATATGTTCACCCCACACCGAGAGCGAAAGACAACATTCCTGGATTCTTGAGGTGCGATATGAGATTCAATGTATCGACGATGACTGACTTGTCTTTAGTGTCTCTCGTCGTCCGTCTCCCACATCTCGTGACGCTTCAGCATCCCAACTGCTCTTGTCATGGATTCCAAACACCTTCCTCGGCGAGGAATTGGATCAGTACAGCAAGATCGAAAAGGACAATGGTGCCAACGTCAAAGTAAAGACGCCTGCTTCTTCCAGTAGCAATTACGCATTTTCTGTCCCTTTGAGTGAGGTGGCTAACCTGCTGGTAAAGCCGCCACGTACTGGCTGGTCCTGGGGCAGCATGGTGGTAATCACCACATCTGGAGTATCATATCCGGCTTTATTCTTCCACGACGATGAGTGTGTATCTACGATCGAGGAACAGAAGCGCAGGGCTGGTTCCTTTGATCCTTTTGGTGAAAGTGGTCATGCTTATTGGGGTTGGGATTCTCTCCTGGTGGTGCTTCGCGCAATCACCAACATCACAAAAAGCGAGACAACCGCAGGCACGTATATCCTCAATCCATCGTTGCCTCCTGCCAGACCTGCTGCAAAGAATGGTGGACCGAGCTTGCAGTGGAAGATACTTGAAAAGTTTAGTCGAATAACAAGGCTCGGTCGATCGACAGCTGACCAATTACTCGAATCGGAAGCTGGGAAGGAGATTTTGGCAAAGCTCCCACCACAGTTTCGACAAATGGTTGCGAGTCCGCAAGCTCAAAACATCGCAAGGGAGTACGATTCCGCCAGACTTTACCTCGCTCGATGGGCAGCTTCAATCAGTGATGCCAGCAATTTCACTCCTCCCTCATCAGCTGATGAAATCTTCGAGGAAGAGACCTCTCTAGGCATGTTTGAGGTCTTGAGCCTCAGTGAGGTTCAACGACGAGATCCAGTAACCGAAAGAGAGTGGCAGGGCTTCTTCGGCAGCACTGGACAGATGATCAAGTCGGATAGAGAGGTACGAAGCGCACTATTTCACGGAGGTTGCGAGGAGGTCATCATGGGAGAGGTTTGGTGCTTCCTACTGGGCGTCTATCCGTGGGACTCTGACCTACCGACGCGCAAGGCAATCTCAGCTAGCAAGCGGGATGAGTACTATCTACTCAAGAGGAAGTGGTTCGACTCGTTAGACAATCCTGGACCGGAATTCGAGGAGGAGAGACACAGAATAGAGAAGGACATTCATCGGACAGATCGACAACATCCATTCTTTGAGCACGAGGACATGCCTTCTTCTGACCCTACCGCAGAGTGGGGCACCAATGCACAGTATGCAAACACGAACCTGTCTCATACAGCATTCATACTGACCTTTTGTAGCATGGAACAATTAAAGGACATTCTCTTGACCTACAACGAGTACAACAAGAGCCTCGGCTACGTACAAGGCATGTCGGATCTCTTGGCACCGGTATATGTCGTTTCCGCCGACGATGCCATTGCATTCTGGTGCTTTGTCGGTCTGATGGCGCGCATGGAAAGGAATTTCCTCCGTGATCAGACGGGCATGCGATTACAGCTCACTCAATTGACCGAATTGACGCACTTTATGCTCCCCAAACTCTATGCTCACCTCGAAAATTGCGAGAGTCTCAACTTTTTCTTCTTTTTCCGCATGTTGCTCATCATCTACAAACGAGAATTTTCCTTTCCCAAGATTCTGCATTTGTGGACCGTCTTGTTTACCAATTACTACTCGCCCGACTTTCAAATCTTTATCGCACTCGCGATCCTGGATCTCCACGCAGACATCATGATGACGCATCTCAAGGCATTTGATGAAGTACTCAAGTACGTCAACGAACTCAGCGGGCGCATGAAAGTCGAGGAAATCTTGCAACGCGCAGAGAGTAAGTTGTCCGTCATTAAAATGTACTCGTGATGGCTGATGCATAACGATAGAATTATACCTCGCCTTTCAGGCTCGAGTCAGAGAACTGAATAAACGAGAGGACGCGAGACGACAGAGTGATGGTAATGAAGGCAACGAGGGGACCGTACTCTCCACCAACCTGCAACAATTACTGGGAACCTCTTGATGGACAATGTGTGAGGCGAGCGAGTGTGTATTTTGTGTTTGTGTGTGTGTGTATATTCTTTTTTTGCTGGATATGGGGATGTTGGTATTGGCGCGTAATGTAGGGTGAGAGGCACGGCGTAGGTAGGTCCATCATTAAAGTATTCGATCGCTCTATGACTTGCTCTTTTGGAATGCTTCATATCCGGTGACCACAAGTTCGAAGCCATACCTCTACCCGAAACAAAAAGCCTTCGAGAAGAATAAGCAGGAGCATGGACAAGACTCAATGGTTACATCTGAAATATCCTTTTGATGTCTTGTATCAAAATCTGTCTGTTTCTTTTGTACCTAACTACATTACAAAAATAAAATAGAAGGGACTGGCGAACAATACACGCCAACACAAAATTGTATTTTACTGAATAGTTTCATAACTCCAAATCCTAGCGCGGCAATCACCAGAGCCAGTAGCGAAGAGATTTCCACTCGGGGAGACAGAAACGGAGATGACCGAGTTCTTGTGTCCCTGTAGGGATAATTGCATCTGTGCCGTGCGAGGATCCCAAAAGTGCACACATCTATCCTTCGACCCAGACACGAGCCACTGTCCGTCAGGAGAAGGCGCAACGGAGAGGACAAAGTCCTTGTGGCCGACAAAGGTGGTCTTGTTATAGCCACCCTTGGGAGCATTGCCCATGGGTACCCCGCGTGGTGATGACAGCTCCCACATCTTTATCGTATTGTCCAGACTGCCGCTGTAAAGATCTTTGCCATTTGGCGAGAATGCGACCGAATAGACAGAGTCTTTGTGTCCCTCTAGTCGCTCCACCAGGTAACCAGTCTTCGCGTCCCAGAGCCGTACGACTTTGTCAAGGGAACCAGCTGCGACGTAATCTCCGTCTGGAGAGATGGCGACGGTAGTGACGCCATCCTCTATCGAGAGCGTCAGGACTTGTTGACTCGTCTCGAGATCCCAGACTCGAGCAGTACGATCTCCACTGCCAGATGCCACAAATCGACCATTCCTGCTAAAGTCCAAAGAGTAGATGTCTTGCTCATGACCAGTAAAAACATGCCTGATAGATTTTGATGCTATGTCCCAGATTCGAATCTGCTTGTCCTCCGCGCCGGTAGCGAGCTTGGTTCCGTCTGGACTGAAGACGACACTTCTAATGTACAAATCTCCCTCAGAGTTGGCCGTATCGTCCTGAAGAACGGTGACCTTTTGACCGGTCTTTACATCGAATATGATCGCAGCACGATTACAACCTGTAGCCAGATATTTACCATCGGCGCTGAATTTCGCGCAACAGACGACCGAGTCGTGCTCGAGAGTGTGGACGAGATTCACGTCGAGTGTTCTTGGGACATTCGGATTGAAGATTGCGAACCAGTCAGATCCTTCTTTTTTCATCTCGCGTGGGACGGAATGTATGTCTAGATCATTGAAATTTTGTCGTGCGACTTCATTTGGCGCACTCGATGCGGGACGCGGCAGGCTAGAAGAAGACGCTGGTGGGGGTGCTGGAGCAGAGTTCGGAGGTGGAATCTGGTTGTGATTCGGCCCGGGCATAGAGTTTTGGTTTGGTGGGAACGTACTGTTGTGACCTGGGGTGGGTGTCGCGCGATTCGAGGCCGGCTTCTTGTCGAGTCCGTTCGGGATCCCATTACCATAGCTTTGCGACTGCTGCTGCTGCTGCTGCTGCTGTTGCTGATACTCTGATTGCACCGGTGGTGGTGCCAGGCCGGCACTCTGACCTCCCTTGCCAGCAATTAGTCCACCAAAGATGTTGCTGCCACCAGCGCCAATATTTGGTCGTGGTGGATTGTCGTTGATGGAATTCATTCCTCCGAAAGCTTGAGATTGACCACCGGATGGCCCCGTGCTGGTTTCGAGCTGTCTACTAAGTCTAGCGATCTCATCCTCATACCTGTTTGGATTAGACACTTTCGAGGAGAAGCATTTCCGGACGAAGGTTGCTCACATTTGTTTCATCTTCTCATGCGCCATCTGAAGCTCATATACATTCTGTCGCACTGATTGCATTTCTTGAATTTGAGACGTGACTAAGTCCTGTCAGCCTGATATGTACTTGCGGGAAAGGATGAGAAGCCTCACTCTTGTGTTCGTAGTCATCCTTGTAGTTCTTATAAGCGCTGACCTCCTGCGACACGTTGTCGAATTCCGCCTTGACGGCATCGAGCATTTCAGCGAGTCGGTTGGACGACGGATGCCGCGCTGAAGAATGATAGGAATTCATTGTCGAAGTATGTAATGAACTGATGCGAGGTACCGCGAGACTACCAGTCTTGTCACAGGTCTGCTGAAGGAGAAGGCGCGATTTGTCGACGAGAAGTTCCACTCAGGAGACAATCCCACCAGGTCCAAAAAAACAACCACCTCTCTACCGCAGTGGTCTGAGACTTTGTGATTGAGAGTCGCCCTTGAGGAAATGAACTATGAATTGCGTGCAGAAGGACAGGTGAGCTGGTTGGAGAAGTAGTAGACTGGGTCGCCAGGGAAGAGGGTGAAGTGAAGCTGGGTGACAGCAGCTGCAGGAGGGAGAGGGAGGAGTCGGGAGAGTAGGATGGAGAGATTTCCCAGGTGAGAGAATGACACAGGGTGAGACGGAGAGACGGGGGGAGAGAGAGAGAGAGTGTGTGTGTGTGTTTGGACAAGAGAAAGTGGGTGAAGCAAAGAGACGTGAAATCCCACAGGACTTGATGGGAGCATCAAAAACTGCCGTTTGGTGGCTCCTGGCAAGGCTGCTCCACCGTGCGTCGTTGTTGACAGGACGGTCGAGCCACAAACGCAAACTGGTCTCCATTCATCCAACCTGCCCAGGAGGGCCAGAAGCGGGAAGAGTCCCCGTCACAAAACGAAGCTGTGGGGGCAGCTCTGCAGTGAAGAGAGAGAGAAAAAAAACTCGCCGTCACCTTGCCCAAACGGGAGTCAGCACCACCTGCATACACTAAATGGATGAGATGCGATCAAGCCCTCATTTTCAAGAGCCTCAAGATGCGATCTCAGAGATGGCAGATCGAAGTGGCTGACCAGCCACCATCAGACCAGCCACACTAGGTACTCTTCGGTAAGAGATAGCCAGCAGGGATGACCACACAGTCGGCGCCTCGATTGCTCCCTTGCAAACCTTGGAAGGGTTCGAGGTCATCATCAAAATCGCAGCCAAAGGCCAAACCCAGCACCTCGTGGTGGACTTCCGAAGCACTGGGATCGTACTTGTTCGCCCCTGTGGATCTTAGCTCCTCAGCTGCATCAACTGCCTCGATTCCGAAGCTCGTAAGTTGCCAGCTCCTGCAGGCTGCAGCTACCTAGGCAAGTCCTCAGATACACAGCCGATGGATCTTCGGACCGTGCCCAATCCTGTCCGATGACAATTGTCCTTCGATGTTTCAGTAATCAATTCCCACCACTTCGCTGCCACGGCTGTGATTCTCGTGGTCACCCACAGCCGACGTAGATTTGCTGATCCTACCGTACTGTTGAAATATGTCATGGTTCCCACGTCGAGCATTGCACTAGGACCAAGGCCTAGGCTCATGGCCACAGATACCGCTATTGACCGGTCGACGTGCTCCCTTACTCATCGCAGTCTTAAGCTTAGCTTATCTTAGCGCTCATACCACTATAATTCGACACAATAGCAACTTTGCTTGCCGAATGACTGACCTTTTTCCGCGTTGTGACATTTGAGTCTCGAAGTAGTGATATATACTCAATAAAGGCAGACCGGGAAAGCTGATCTGTCGACCTTGATTATGTGGGGCCATGATTCTTCAATTGTCAAGTGGTGCACTCCGTTTCGTCGTTCATTCACCGCCTATATTATATGTCCGTAGCTTTACTTCAGTCTCGTAGTACTTTGATCATTACTTAATAAGACAAGTCCTTCTCAGTCCGCATGTCCTGGAGACTAAACGGGTGAAAGTGTAGCTCATACAACATGATTTTGAGTCGAAGTGCTTTGTGGTGTCCGTCATTGCGTACCTTCACGACATTTCGAATTTTGACTAAGTCTGGACCTCGTTTTGGACCAATGCCGGAATTGGATGAAGCAGATATCGAAGAGGTATCTTCACTCATAGCACAAGCTGTTCTTGTCAGCTAAATGTCCAGACGTTCGTTCGTGGTACAGGTGAGCAAGTGGTCACCTCTACATGATGTCTGACTTATAATGAAAGGACCCGGTGGACAAAAAAGTGATTAGTATTGTACTGTCACAATCAAGAGGCTAATGACTTCACAGTCAACAAGACCTCTGTTGTGGCACAATTGAAGCACTTGCCAACTGGATTGACAATCAAGTGTCAGGCCACACGTTCACAAGCACAGAACCGGATCATTGCCAGGAAGCAGCTGAGACAGAAGCTAGATGATCTCTTGCTTGGAGATAAGTCTAGATCTGCCATCAAGAAGGAATTGACCAAGAAGAAGACTAAATCTGCACAGAAGAAGAAAAATCGTAAGTACAGATCAATCGCCGAGCAGGAACAGACACAGTCCTTAGAAGACGACCAGTGAATCACGGCACCCAGAACAGGAGACGCGTCCAGACAGGTCTGTCTGCTGCTCTGAGATAATCAGCTCCGATATGCTACCTTTGAAGGCGCCCCAGAAGCTGATTGCATTACGGACATGCAATATCGGAGTCTGCATAGATCAGGTGCATGAATCCCGAGGTCAGTAGACTGCTACATGTGATCTCGATAGACATTTTTCATAATGCCTACAGCTGCAGGACAACATGCCTGCCTCAGGCTGCCCGGAGCAGGACAACCTTGGAACTTTTGTACCCTCACTTTTGGCCCCGACGAAGATGTATCAGCTGTGGCTAGGTACCTAGTGTGATGATATGTTCGAGCGGTGGCATTATAGAGAGCATATCAAATAAATGATAATCATTGGCTGTCGCTACAAAAGACAGACATGCTATAGTAGGTATGTGTGCATATAAATCCCAAAAAAAGGCTCTTCTTTCAGAATGCAAGCTGAGCCTGACTTTGGGTTGGCTCTTGCTCATATTCAATCTCAACGCGCCTTGGCCTCTTGACGGGTCCCTTCTTTGCAGGTCGTCCGGCCTGGCCTGCCTGTCTCTTCCTCTTCCTTGCTTCAGGTTCATCATCAGCATCAGAGTCGTCCTCGCTATCTTCGTCACTGTCTTCTTGACTGACATCGCCGCCGTCCACCAAGTTGCTGTCGTCTCCCCACCAATCCTCAATATCAGACTCTTCCTCCTCGTCCTCGACATCAGACTCCTCCACAAACTCTGCTTCATTCTCCAACTCCTCTTCATCCTCCAGCTCCTCCGCCTCATCGACCATTCCGTCACCAGCTTTGGCATCAAGAAAACGTTTCCAGACGTCTTCGTTGACATTCAATGGTTGTTCGCCATAAACACCAGACTTTAATCGTTCTATAAGCTCCTTCTCAATACTCTTCTCCAATTTAGCAGCAATCAGAGCCTTCCTCTCCCTAGCTGCCTCTCGCTTGGTCTGCTTCGGTTTGATCGGGATCAACTTGACCTGTGGAGCTAGTGCCAGCTTTCGAGACTTGATGAGATATTGGGTCAATTTTGTCAGCCTTTGCTTGCATTTGTGGGTATTGAAGTTTGGCCAGTATGCGAGCCGAGCGTCGATCTGTTTAAGCGCCTCTGCATAGTTCTTGGACAATTTGATGCGTTCCCACAGCTTCGAAGGCATGTGAGCACGCTCGACCGTTTTCATGTACAAGTAAAGCCTTCCCTCGCGTTCGCGTACAGTGGCATATCGAGAGTTTGCGAGTGGACAAGATTGACGATTGCATAGACCAGAAACATTGTATTCGTTACGGCAGAAATTGAGAGATGGAGCCTTGACCTTGTAGGAGCAAAACTGTTGGTTGATGCATTGCCAGATGATCTCGTCAGAGCCCGACATGTTTCAAGGATTTATGTCGATAAGACTGCTATTCTCTGCTTCTGTCTCGACACAAACTTTTGTTTGCGTTTATGTCTGTCTACAATAGCTATGCGCGGTGCTTGGTGTAGTGGTCCACATATTTCTTCAGGTACGTAGACGATTTATACGAAAGAAAGTCGATTTTGGTGGAAATGAAGTTCGAAACGGCCACTGATTCCTTAGAAGAGAGGTGTAACATATGGCGACCAAGACATCACGACACTTGTAACAAGACATTACAAGATAACAAAACCCACGGGCCAGCATTGATCTTCGAATCGTGATTAGAGCCGTTCCAGGATGCCCACAAAGCGAAATTACAGGGGCCTTGGCCGTTCGTCTTCACACAGGCAAGCAATGCTGCGAAACTTGGTCACATCCCTCATACAACACGAATCAATCACGACGACATGGCACAAGGCCAAGGAAGCTCAGTCCATTGCCGAGAAGATTATTAGTCATGGGAAACGAGGCACGTCGACAAGTATGGTCGCCGTCCGCAAGATTTTATTCGAGCCTACCCTCACCGTCAACAAGGTCTTTTCTGAATTGGCTACGCGGTACAGGGAACGACCCGGCGGGTACACCAGAGTCCTGAGGATCCCTGATCGAAAGGGGGATAAAGCTCAATCAGCCGTACTCGAGCTTCTCGATGGTCCGAAAGATGTTCGCTTTGCCCTGACTGCCAAGACGATCGCTCGAAACAGAGTGCAGGACAGTCCTTTGAGTGATTTGACGCTCAGGAATCTGGCCAAGGTGACAAAATACCGAAAAGACGGTGAGAACCAGCTCGAGATTCTTGTAGCCAAGGAGTCCCGTGCCATGAACAAGGTCTTGGCGAAAGAGACAAGAGGTACAGCCGTCCAAGTGACTAATTCAGCCCCTGCTTAATATCGAGAATTCCCTCGATCAGAGAGCCTCGTCTTCT
The DNA here is from genome assembly GCA_005281535.1 of Taphrina confusa. NCBI lineage: Eukaryota > Fungi > Ascomycota > Taphrinomycetes > Taphrinales > Taphrinaceae > Taphrina > Taphrina confusa. The sequence goes on along the minus strand of RHGJ01000002.1, from coordinate 529,339 downwards.
TGAACACAACAAGCGCCGGTTACGAGCACTGAGTGCTTCAGCAAAGTGAATTCGTACGAACCTTGCCAGGTCAAGCATATTGCACAATGGTCTATAATACTAGAGAGGCTTCATCGTGCAGGTTCTCGATGACAAACTAGTCAGAGATGGCCTCTTCCTATAGCTTTCGGGCAAGCCCATTCTATAAACTCCGGGAAAGATATGCAACATAATTCACGCAACGCTTCGTTGAAGTATCATTGCACTTGTACATAGATACTGACAACACCCGTCAAGCACCATGTGGTGCCAGCGAAGCACTCAAAAAATCTTAGCTTTGATCGTGTAATCATGACTGCATTTTGTGCATAAAGTATCTCTCATTCTAACAAATGAAAGCAATAATTCTAAGACTTCTCTTGTTCTCGTGAGCTTTCCGTCGTAAGTTGTGAAAGATGTCCGATATCCTTGTATTCTGGGATTGTCTCTATGCTTGATTTCACTACTGAAGTGCCATTCACCTTACAAGAAACAGAGGAATTACGGGATACACTTGGGGAATATCCATCCGATCCTGTTCAGGGTCAGTTCGTTCTTACATCTGTGTGGGCACTACATACCCATAGAGAAATAATCGCTCTGAGCATCGGTACAGTCCAGCAGACTTGCGGAACCAAACTTGACACTTTTCTTCGTACCTCCCGGCGTGAAACAAGGGTCTCCAGTGCACAAGTAGTCTCCATGAATTGCACCTCGGACACCGGTCTCGGAATCAGCGAGTGAACATGCAGAACCAAGGGAGTTTTTCCTGGATGAACACGACTTGGACTTGACCAGCACTTGCTCTTTCGGGCTTTCTATCATGGCGTGTTGTAAGATTGGACTGATCTGGATGGAGCCCAAATCAAGGTCATCAGCATTAGCAAAGACTCGAGTGCACTGGGTTCTGATGCGTATATGTGATGATCGTTTGACCGGTGCTTGATCACTTGGTAAGTCGTCACTCTGGACTACACTTCTCGAGGCACCTTCGTCATCACGTCCAGATGTGCTGTGATTATTACTCACTCGCAGCGCAGGTTTCGGGTTCGTTTCCAATGATTGCATCGAAAGAGTCCCCTTCGATGGCTCGAGACACTCATTCGGGCTGTCTGGTCTCACTACCTCGAGTTGATGAATGTCATTGATTGACGACATGCTGCGCGATTATATACTTCAAGGTGAACACGCAGAAGTCTACTACAATACCGGTTGCTACTGATGATCGCTATACCGGCATTCGAGAGAAGGGGTCAGGCAATGAGAACGAGACGAGATGACACTCGGGGCTTGACAGCTGCACGCTCAACGCTGTCGAGTTTCATCTCCATACATTCGGAGGCAGCCGATTGCCACTCCATGTGTTGTGATCAGAGAATGGATGGCATCTACTACCCTTGGAGTCTCCTGCAATGCTGACAGGAATTATTTGTGTTTGGAAGCATGCCACAGTGCAATCAACTTTAAACTTTGCTCCAGATTGACAACCTCAAAATATTGCGATTGCAAGGCAGATGGTTCCATGACGTATATATGATACCCGGCAGCTGGCTGAAACCAGTCAAGCACAGTGTTCACTCTATCACTGGTCCCATATAGTATATGTATTAGTGTCGTGAACAGGAGAGCTATGCAACGACTGCACATGCTACAATGACAGCTACAGCTTGCGATCCAGCTCGACAGTCTTGATCAGTGATCGTTTCTGCCGGAGCAATTCTTGCGCCACACAGAGTGGTCGAGCCAATGAGAGAAATCCGTCTGACTTGCCCCATTAGTGCAGAAGCTCACTGACCAACCCTAACGTACGCTATCAGTGCTTCAGTGCTCTCCTCTCTGCAGTGCAGAGTCGACTCGCAGAACTGGCGCGCGTGTACTGCAGTTCTTTTGTGTGTGTGTGCAGGAGCTCAGGTACGCACTCACACGAAATGCACACTAAACGCATTGGCACGCGGTAGTTGTCTGCGCTTCCGTAGATAAGGGACTCTCGGAAGGCACTATCGCTACCTACCAATCCCTCGCAGCAAGCACTTCAGCCAGTCCTTCCTACACGCATCTCCCTTCATCTGAAATTCTCGCGGTGTGGATCAGGCCTCGGACTGGTCGTCGACTATCGGTCCCCGAGGAAAGGTCCTCATTTGTTCGAGAGTCCTTCGCAGCGCAAAACACCTTCTTGTGAAAACAGATGAATATACCGTCCGGCAACAGTCCTCGATCACCCTACGAAGATCATGATAATAGCATACACCATCGTCCCTACCGTCCTGTAACAGGAGATTCGTCAGCATTAGAAAATCCGAACTCCGTGTCAAGATGGACTGCGTCATTTCAGCGTTCCAATTACTTCATTGCCGATGCACTCGAGCCCCACTCACCACATTCGACATTCTTCGATCGTCCCAGACTTGATAGAATCGACAGTGAATGGGCTGGCGAACAAGAAGCAGAAGAACAGGAAGAACTCGAGGCTGATACAAGTGTGGTACGCGGCGATGATGAGTCTTTTCTTTATCAAGACTATGGTGCAGCACAGGGTACTCACAATCACGAGGCTGATATGGCAGCTCGTGCTTTCATCGAGCACAATGCTCGACAAAGAGGATTCTCGATCGCTTCAGAACACAAGCCTCTCGTGCCACACAAATCCCTGAACCATCACATAAGTCGACAAAGTCTCATTGACGCTGGGAAGTTAGACGTGCTCTCTGGATCCACGATATATCAGACAATCTTTAATTCCGTCAACATTCTGATGGGCATTGGCATTCTGTCTCTGCCACTCGGTATCGCATACGCCGGATGGGTATTTGGGCTCTTTCTACTTACAGCAAGTGGTGCGGTCACGCTGTACACAGCACTACTCCTCGCCAAGTGTATGGACGCCTCTCCTCAGTTGTTCACCTATGCTGATGTGGCCTACTATGCTTTCGGTAACAAAGCTAGGTATTACACCACTATCGTCTTCAGCATGGAACTCATGGCGGCATCCACAGCGCTCGTCGTCTTGTTTGGAGATTCGCTGCATTCTCTCATTCCCTCAGTCACAGCAACGCAATTCAAAATCCTCGGTTTCTTCATCTTCTTCCTCACTTCATTTGTTCCCTTGAGCATTCTCAGTATCTCGTCCATCGTAGGAATTCTGGCGACGACAGCCGTCGTGGTTGTGGTCATTGTTGATGGCTTCCTCAAGCAAACATCACCTGGCAGTCTACTCGATCCTGCATTCACAAATCTATGGCCACGACATTGGGGTCAACTGCCGCTAGCGATTGGCCTGATGATGTCGCCATGGAGTGCGCACAGCGTCTTCTGCAATGTCTATCGAGACATGCGACATCCATACAAGTTCAAATCTGCCATGTCCACATCATACTCTATTACTTATGTGCTCGACATTACCATGGGCATATGTGGCTACCTGATGTTTGGAAATCTTGTCCGGGATGAGATTACTCAAAGCATCCTAGAGACGAGTGGCTATCCTCAGTTCATCAGCTATTTCATCGTCGTCATGATTTCGATAGTGCCGCTGACTAAAATGCCGCTCAACACCCGTCCTATCGCCACCACCTTGGACGTCTTGGTCGGTGTAGACAATCGGGCAATCACCATGGAGGGTACGGTGGGTGCTTCGGCACTCACAAGAAGTCTGACACGAATTTTCATTCGCGTCTTTGTGAACTTTATCCCTGTCGTGCTAGGCATCTATGTCCCGTCCTTTGATCGTGTCATGGCACTGCTCGGGAGTGGGCTCTGTTACACAATCTGTATAATCCTTCCAATCTCGTTCTACTTGCGAATCTGTGGAAAAGACATTTCGAATCGTGAGAGATATGGACTGTATGCCCTGTACGCGGTCTCTTGTGTCCTAGGTCTCTTGGGTACAGTCTGGGCATTCTTGCCAGATGACATGGTCAAGAACCTGTGAATTATATCGTATCAATTTCATAATTAGCCTCTGCTTTAGCGACACATGTTCATCTCTGTAGCATCAAGTCGTGTCATAGCTTCTCATATCAGCGTCAAGCATGTAAAAAGACGAGAAATAATTTCAATATTGATCAATTCACTGATATACGGTCCAAGTTGAAAATATAAGAATATTGATGTAAAGATTGATTATGCACAGTATCATGAAAAAGTATTTGATAGCGTGCTATATAGAGAGAGGTCTGATGCTACAAAGTAAATGTAAAGCCATATATCTACAAAAAGTGAGGACAGAAGAAAGAGTGGAAGATGCCACGATTAAAGCCACTGAGGTGGAGCCGTGGGGTAGGGTTGAGAGTTTGGGGTGGAGACTTGATCTCGATACTCGCCATCGTAATTTCCCGGCGGTCCGTACTCGCAAGAGAGATAATAGTATCCGTTGTTGGAGAGCTTGTTGGAGGCTTGAACGTAGGCGCAACCGAGTTGGACGGAGGATTTCCAGACGAGTTGGGTAAAGTGGCCGGTAGAGTCTGCGAATCCACCATTGGAGAAATCGAATAGTTTCTCTTCGTCGTACCATAGGAATCCGAGGTATTCTGGATTATCCCATCCGTACTGATACGCAATGTTCTCTCCGTTCGGGTTGTTGGGAGTGTGTACAAACAAGTTGTTGTTGGCGTTGTTTTGTGCATTGACGAGGGCGGCAGCCGCGAGGGTGGATGACCAGGTCATGGCCGGAGCATTGTGACGGGCTCGGTAAAGGTTGTGTTGTGCCAGCATCGTAGAGACAAAGACTGCGTCGTTTGTCAGTGGCAGACAGCCGTATTGGAAGAAATTCGAAGTACAGGTGGCTGCTGCTGCAGAGCTCGTACTCGTGGTCTTGGTGATTAGAGTGGTGGATGATGTAGGTGTCGGAATACTCGTTGTCGTTGGTGTGGCTGTGGTCGAGGTGGAAGTACTAGTCGGAACCGAAGTACTGCTCGAAGTGCTTGTGGACGTTTTGGCAATGGTTGAGGTGGAAAATTTGCTCGTCGAGGAGATGGTGGAAGTGCTTGCTGATGTACTTGTGGATGAAGTGGTGAAAGTACTGCTCGAAGTGCTTGTGGTGGTCTTGCTCGACGAGGTGGAAGTTGATGACGGACTACTTGTCGTAGAAGTGCTGCTAGTGGTCGACGGAGTAGAGGTCGTCGAGACCTTGGGAGCATTGAAACCTGGACGACCGACGACTACAGCTGGAGCCGTCGTCGAGGTTGTAGTGGAGGGCAATTGAGGGGCGTTGAACCCGGGACGACCGGCTGCCTTGACAGCAATACTGCTGATGCTGGCAATTGAGCTGGATCTGGCCGTACTTGAGCTTACTGCTCTGGTCGTAGTAGTAATGCTCGCAGCTTCAGGTGCGCCGAAGACAGGTCTACCGGCCTCGACAGCACCGAGCAAGGTCAGTGCCAGGACGTTGAAAGAGTGCATATGTGCCGATGTAAGTGTCTGATTTGTACAAGAGTTGAAAAAAGAATGAACGGAATGATACGCGTAGGATATTGTTGAGCTCGTCTGTGAGAGGTCTGTCGATACTCTTATAGCAATTGCCATCAGATTTGCCTCATCGATGGGAACGTTGACCACTTCTGCCTACAGATGGGAGATGGAGAACGAATCCGGTAATTCTTTCATCAGCCACCAAGAATTCCCGAAGGAGTGCGTCTGAAGTGGTGGAAGCCAAAACCTTGAAAGTCAGAAAACTCCCACAGATCCGGCTTCTGCAGCAGCCACGAGGAAAAATCCAGAATTCCCGTCGCATCGGGAAAGTTTCTTCTTTTTCTCCTCCTTCCATTCACTGCTCGATTCTGACTCGCACACTTTCCTTCTGGAAGAAGTTTGTGGTTCCTTTGTGCTTCCATGTCACAAATCCATGTCCCTACGCACCGGCATCTCTACCCTTGCCGTTGTGGGTCAGGTCTAAGAACGTCCCTATGTCAGATCTCTTCATCTTCCATGAACCTCACCTTATCGGCAGAATCAGCCACCAACGTCCGCAATGGGTTGTGCCATAGCGTGGTCCTTCTCTACAGCAGATGGAAGCAGGTTATGCGAATTCGACTAATCTCCAGATGCATTTTGCATGTCTGAAACCTGCTGAGGCAATCGAGTCTCTTCTTTTCAAGGCTATCTCGTTCCAAATGCTTCTTGGTTCTAGATGAATTGCTTGGCTGTCAGGAATAGAGACAAGATCTGCCAAATGCCATCTGCTGCGATTCGTCCTGCATGAGGAATGTGATACGTGCGCTGACCACAGCAGGCGAACCGGTATAACGTTCGGGCAGAATGTCCACCAGCGTCGATGCGCAGCGCACGGCTGCACTACATCTCCTTGACAAGATAATCTTGGATATTGCTGACTTAGCCATGGCTGACCAGTGAAGCGTTCATAATTGAGCTCACTCACTGCATAATTTGTAGATGTGTCATGGTGACACAGTGCTGCTGAGCGGTCACTATCATGCAATTGATCTCGTGATTGCAAGCTTGATTAAACATACAAAGATCATGATACATTTATGCGTAGGGGCACCCGTAGAGTCAGTTGATAGGTCCACGGGTTATGCACGTACTGGTGTGTTTGCACAATCGCAACTGCCAAAACGAAAGACACGATTCGTCGCTCTCATCCTCTCTGAGCGGCAATAGCCGTCGTTCTCCCGAGGAGTAAAGGAGGAGCCGAGATCTTCCCCAGATTTCGTCCGCCAACATTTGCTTCTCAAAGCTTCTGACACAACAGAGATAGCGACAGTGTATTTGCTGACTAGCTCTGATCGGATCTCACAGTGAACGCTTCTCTTTCCGTATCGATATGGTTCAAGTTGCCAAGGACGAAAATCAGCTTACTGAATTCACTCGAGATGCTGTCAAAGCGCACAACACAGAGGACTCTCTTTACCTGATTGTGGACGCAAAAGTCTACGATCTAACCGACTTTGTTGATGCGCATCCTGGCGGAGTCGCGGCCTTGTTACACCAGGACATTGCCGGTCAAGACGCGACCGAGCAATTCTACAACCTTCATCGACATGCCGTCATTCAGAAGTACTCGGACCTCCAGATCGGCACCATCAAAGGCGAAAAGTCAAAAATTGTGGATCCGGTATGTATCTTGACTTGCTCTTTCGGCTGACATGCTAATACAACTAGCAAATCGGAGATCTGAGCACGGTGCCATATGCTGAGCCGACATGGCTGGTTGAGGGTTTCAGCTCACCATACTTCAACGACTCGCACCGTGAATTCCAAAAGGCATGCCGAGTCTTTGTGGAGACACACATCAAGCCTGAAGCGATTGAGCATGAAAAGACGGACGAAAGGCCTACAAGGGAGCTGATCCGTCTGCTTGGATCTGATGGCGTACACATAAACGCCATGCGTCTCGGACCTGGAAAACACTTGCATGGCAAGCGACTTCTTGGAAATGTGCCGGGAGATAAGTTTGACTATTTCCACGAGATGATTCTTTCTCAAGAGTTGTCGAGATTTGGACCGGCTCGTGGATACGGTGATGGTATGAATTCGGGCATGTCCATCGGATTGCCACCAGTCATGAACTTTTGTCCAAATGAAAAACTCAAGAATCGTGTCATTGATGAATGTTTCTCGGGCGAAAAGTTTATCAGTCTTGCAATTACAGAGGTATGATTGCAGCATTCTTCACAAAAGTATGCTATGCTAATATCAAGCAGGCCTTTGCCGGCAGTGATGTAAAGGGCATCATGACCACCGCAGTCAAATCTGAAGACGGCTCGCACTATATTGTCAATGGACACAAGAAGTGGATGTAATTTTGACTTCCCTGTCGACTGGTATCATCAAGTTGACAATATCTAGCACGAACGGGCACTTTTCAGATTACTTTACCACGGCAGTCAAGACTGGTCCAAACAGTATTTCCACCTTGCTCATTCCCCGTGTCGAGGGCGTGGAGACCAAGATCATCAAAACGGCATACTCCTCTTCCGCGGGTACGGCTTATGTGACTTTTGACAATGTGCGCGTCGAGGCCGATCATCTGCTTGGGAAAGAGGGTCACGGGTTCCCAGTCATCATGTCCAACTTTAATCATGAGCGATGGATGGTAAGTACTATAAAGATGTCAATCTGAGGAGGAGGTTGCTGATGGTCAGATGTGTTGCACCAGTATCCGCATGGCGAGGGCCATTACGGAAGAATGCTTCAAGTGGGCAAGTCAACGAAAGGTGTTTGGCAAGACTTTGATGGATCAACCAGTCATTCGGCAGCGTCTCGCACGCATGATTACGCTTTGCGAATCTGCACAGGCGTGGTTGGAACAAGTCACTGAACAAATGTGCAAGATGGATTATGCTCAACAATCGAAACATCTTGCGGGTCGAATCGCCCTGCTCAAGATGTACGGAACACGTATGTCCCTCGTCCCCTCTGCTCGGATCCCTCAAGAGTGTTACTGACTAGAGAAAAGGTTGTGAGACTGAGATTGCCGATGCTGCAGTGCAAATCTTTGGTGGCCGTGGTCTGGTGAGAATCAGTTGATGTAATGCACGATTCACATGACACTAATGCATTGTAGACAAAAGGAGGAATGGGAGACAGAATCGAGAATCATGTAAGATAGAGGAAAACGAGTATTTGTATTCCGTCACTAACGATTTGCAGATGAGGACATATAAATTCGTACTTTTACCCATTAAGCGTGGCGCTGGAGTTTTTGCTAACCATTGATAGAATTCCATTCTGGGAGGAAGTGAGGAAATCTTGGCCGATCTTGGCGTGCGACAAGCGCAGAAGAATATGCCTCTGTCCATGTTGTAGGATGACCACTTCATAAATCGTTAAATTTCATTGTTATTATCTCCAGTAGAGTATTCTGTGTTGATCATCAGTACCATATCATATACAAATAGTAGATGCCAATTGGCCAAGCCACTAAAAGTAATTCCCGAAGGGTCCTTTTGAGTATCTCGACAGGTCTCTTCCTGACCGATACACGCTTGTTGTCATCATCCTTGTTGGTTCTTGGCAGAGTCGCGCCGGAATAGAGTGCTTTCGACCTTGAAGACAGCAATAATAAAACCGAGAACGACACCGCCAGCAGTAATGCATATTTCCCGAATATTGGCAATTGCGCTGGCATTAGGCATAATTTCGTTTCGTACCTGGTCCCGGATAGACTAATCAATTGGAAGCCGGGTCGCTTGATGCCCATGGCCCAAGAGAAAGACTTGACATTAATTTCGTGAATGCCATTGTCGTGTTGATAGTCACAATAATCGTGGTCGTCCCCGGCAAAGATGACGGACGGCTTGACAGAGGTCCAGACCTGGTCGGAGACACCGGGATCGAGTACGTTCTGGTACTGATAACCTCTCTGGATCTTTATTGAACTGTTGGTCTCGCGTAGTGGTCCACACTTGGCATTGGCCTCGCGGTAGAGCGGCACATGAGTGATCAATATCTTGGGTCTGTCGCTTCTATACTTGTTCTTGCGCCAGTCTTCGAGCCATTCTTTTGGATATATGGAAATGTCCTTGTTCTCACTGGACAATCCGACGGTGTCGAGCAGTACTACCTCCCAGGCACCAATATCAAAGGCCTGACTCGTGGGACCAAACGCTTTCTGAAAGCGTTGATATACGGAGGTCGACATACCCTCGGCGAAGCCGATATCGTGGTTGCCTGGCAAGGAGGTGACAACTCGAGTGTCTGATCGTGCTGGAAAGACTCTCTTGAATCGCTCATACTCTTGAGACCACACACGATCACCCCACTCACGACCACCGTCGAATAGATCGCCTGTGAAGATTGTGGTATTGAGCTTGAAGTAATGGTGCAAGAGCTTAAAATTCTTCTTCATGTAGAGATCAGTGTAAAATTTGGTGATTGCGAGTGCGGGCCCACGACGAGAATAGGTGTTTTTATCGACAAGTTGTGGATCGCCAATGAGTGCAAGTTTGTGATCGGTGGGCAGGGCTGGGGATGCCCAATTATCATAGTCGCATGCCATGAATGCATTCTTGAATAGGTATGACTCCTGATAGAATATCAAAGCTACCCAGAGACAACGCAGGAGAAAGATGCGGTCTGGTCTCCAGCGCCATCTGGAGCGATTGTCCTTCCTGGCCTTGAAGGTGTTGGGCGGATATGAATCTTCGTGGGTAGGCATATTTGAAAGAGTCTATGCTTTCATGTGTCCTGAAAGCGTATCTGATCCGCAAACGAAGATGCTGTCAATCCTGAGGGCCACTATACTGGAGTTTCAATCTGCTAAGAATGACAGAGGACTTGGTTGATATGGAAATATGGGAAGTAAAAAGCAGAACTGTTATGTTGGATGCAACAATATTGATGGTTCCATGGGATTCACTTTGCACGCGGGCGGGTGGAGGCTGGTGCGCACTTTGGAGGCGACTTTAGAGTTGCACCTTCCCGACATTTGTCCGCCGCTCTCCTTCCTCCCCACCACCACCAAGGTGTAGCAGCATTGATACTCCAGTCAATTGAACTGCCTGACCTTTACAATCGGTAGTCACACGATAGCTTCTTGACTCAGATGTACTCTCTTCTCGACCAACAGTCGTCTCTTCCCTTGCTTAGTACATGACGGAGAATGTGAATCATTGGTCTCGATAAAAGTGATTCACCCACTCTTGCAATGAGGATCAATTGCCCGTCATGGTCTTGAACGTTCTTGTCCGTCACCGTCAGTGGACATCAATAGCGAGAGAAGTCTCGTCAAAGGTACAATCATGGAGGAACAATCTGTTTTGTGCTGCTACAATAGTGCCACTTCTCTATCTTGCAGTCGATGATACAATCTTGATTTATGCACGCGAAGACGTCTTCGTCCGAGTAACGCTTGTCCCCGTACGAACTCTGCAGAATCCGCTGACGGAACCTACTGTCCGGCGAGCTTATGGTGCGCAGCCAGGTCCATTCGATAGCAAGGCCATCAATATTGTGCGGACCTTCAGGCTTGGCGATCTCGAGATTGTGGTTACTGGCGATGGCCTTGGCCGTGTGATCTTACGAGATGTAAATGCACTCGACGACAGACCTATTTGTTTCAATGTCGGAAGTAGTGTTTGGGGAATCGATATACAAGGTTGCAAGCTCGCTGTATCATGCAACTCACATGAGGTCTATCTTTTCGATCTCGAAATTGCCTCTACAGAAGAGACACCCATTGCTCAGCTTGGTCAGTGTCTATCTCTTCGTGGTGCATCGTCAAATATTCCTTGTGTTTGTATTTCCGGAGACAAAACTACTGTTGCTTGTATAGACATCACCTGTCAGGTGACAATATGGAAATTGCATGGCGAATCACCAGCTTCTGCGTTGGGATCGGTTCGGTGGCCAGATGAGTATCTTCCTTTCCATCGCTGGGACTCTGGCTGGGCTTGCTCTTATGTACAGTCCAATTCATTCCGTACTATCCCTGGCGCAAAACACAGTTCGGGTTCTCGAGCTGAGGACATATCGAATCCAGTCAGGAGTCTGCAGCCGAAGCTAGACTGGTGGAACTCCGTCGGGGCTGATGTGTATCCCGAATTGCATCCCACAGCAGGGCCTCCCGGTTTTTCTATGAGAGAGGTCATGCTGTGTCTAAGCTTTGCTCAGCAAGGTCTTAGCGCAGATCCTGAATTTGAGTCTCACTGGCAGAAAGAGAGATTGAGTGATTTCACAACCTTCGTTCCAACATATTCATCAGTGCCGGCATCCGACCTGTTACTTGTCGCCACTGTCGATATGGTTGTCCTTCTTCATCCTAACAATCTTGATACTGCTCACGCTATCTGTTACTACCCATTCGGTTCGAAGTGGACTACTGGCGACAACTTTGAGCGAATCAACATGGTCAAAGTTCTACATGATTTGGGACTTGTCGCTATCGCTACTCAACGGGGACAGGTCTGCATTCTTGAGCTAGTCAAGTGTTTCGAGATGAACGGCGACGAGGAGTTGTGTAGCTATTCCTTTCGTTGTCACTCCTTGCATCCAGATCCGAGCGCTCCATCGAGTACTTCCAATGAAGAATTACTCGGAATGGACTTTCTACAAATTGCGCCTGACTCGGCCGAGCTTCTCATGCTTTTTCGGACCGGGCGTATACATGTTGTACAATTTTCGATAGATGATGCTTCTTCGAGGTTCAATGACATTTTCATCTAAGTACGAATTATGTACAATTTGCTATAGTGCCTCTACGAGGTTTTCTTGCTGGGTAAGACTCTGTTCACTTTCCACAGACGCCATTCTTGTGGCAATGCATCATCAATGACAGTCTCCTTAAACAAGAAGTATTGTACAGGAGGCAGGTCCAATAACCAGTCTATGACCCCATAATCCTTGAGTATGCCGTATGTAATGAACCACCAGAGTCCGTACACGATGCCTATTGATGCTCCAACCAAGACCTGACTGCTGGTATGATATGTCAAGTATATACGACTGAGACAGACGGACACAGAAAAGATGAGGACCGTTATCGCCCTGAGTACCCTCCCAGAGACACGACTATTGATGCATCTGTAGATGAGATATAGTATCGTATAAGTTCCAAAGAACGCCATGAATTGAGAATGTGACGAGGGCATTCCATAACCTTTTCCGATTCCGAGTACAGCTGCAAGAATATCAGTAGTATGCCGAGCCAGGGACTATGAGAAGAGTCTTACTGCTCGGACGGTCCTGCTTGATGGTGCGTTTCAAGGCCCAATTCAGTGCTTCACAGGAAAGTTGTCCAGCAAACATAAAAGTCACCTCGATTTCCCTGCGAGCGTAAATGGTGACGAGATATGCAATGACCAGGGCCTGTGGTAAGAGTGCCAGAAAGGCGGACGGTAGTCCCAGAATGTCATTTGGATCGTAGTAGACGTGAGTGAGTGCCAATGAAGCCAGTTCCGAGTCACTCGGCAGTTGCATTTTCTTCGATAGCCTATCGCTTGCTCTGACAGTACGCTGCTATGCCTTGTGAAGTAAACACACGTCGAGTCTACCTCATTCAATTGTCGGTCTGTCCTTTCCCAGAGACTTTCTGGTAGGTTGGATATATGGTTCGAAGGTATGTAGAGACCCACAAGCACGGCTCCTCAATTGCTGCGATAACAACCTTGAAAGTCATTCGCCTTGTGTCAGCCACCAACCGCTGCGAATCGGGAAATGTCGTCCGGGACAGACGCAGCTACCGGTACTCGAATGAAAGCTCGCCGGCTTCTACTACCATTTGACATCACTTGACCAAATATCGCGAATCTTGAGCTTCCGAAGAGATTGCCGGGCAGAAATATAGAAGAGACAGACAAGAAAAGGACACTGTTCGAAATCTGACATGCTCTTCTTCTCCTTTTTTAAATCTCTCGTCGACACAGAGGTCACAGTAGAGCTCAAGAACGACCTGTCAATTCGGGGAACGCTCAAATCAGTCGATCAATTTCTCAACATCAAGTTACACGATATCAATGTCTTAGATGAGACACGTTACCCTCACATGAGTGCTGTCAAGAATGTATTTATCCGCGGAAGTGTCGTGCGATACGTACACATCAGCGCCAACAATGTCGATACAGCCTTGCTCGAGGATGCCACCAGACGTGAGTTATAGAGCACCTCCGAATATTCTATTGCACTAACATTCATATCAAGGCGAGGCACAGTCGGCAAAAGGCAAGCTGGTAGCCACTTGATGAATCAAATGCGAAACGACGACCACTCGTGCGGCAACACTATCATATACAAAAAGACTGATCCCAGTCATTTCATGGTTAGGTCGTGTCCTTGAACAGCCCGCCAGACTCGATGCGAGGTCTTTAGATCTCAGATTACAAGTTCCGGCAAATATTCCGTTGCTCAAGGCCTCTACAACCAATTTCTAACCTTGCGTCATTGCGGACTGTAGTCACACATGATGTGTGTGTGCGGTCGTAAAATCGATGACACGCCGAGCATAAGCTGCTTGTGAATCATGAAAATATCATTCGACAGGTCATAATCAAATCGCCGATCTTGCTAGTTTCCCAACATAATCGTGTAAATAATAGAAATCTTAAGTGATCATATCTGCCAGAATTTCGTTGTGTTTCTACACTCAACCGGTAAACCCACCTAAAGTCCAGCCAAGTTGCTCAAAAGCCTCGATAGAATCACCTGTGCCCGAAGTAGGCAGGAATTGTTCGACGTTAGATGGATAGGGTGTGTGGTCGAACATGTCGTTCGAAAAGTTGATGTGATCCATCACATTGTCGCTTATACCTTGAATTGCGCCGTCTTGTTCGATGATGACAACATTTTCGCAGATACTGCGATATATCTCACCACATCGGGAAGCTGTCGGCCAGATGTCACTCAGCGCCGCAAGAACGCGTTCTGTACACTGCATTGCATCTTGTACATCTCGCATAGAAATGGCTGGCTCCAGACTGGAATTCGGTGCTAGATAGACACACCAGAGTAATGTCACTCCTGCAGTGAAACACAAGGCTAACGTGCTCCAATTGATGTTGATGCGCTTCTCGTCGAGCAATGTTGCATACAGTCGGACTGATTGAATCGCAGCCTCGGCACAATTTCTCAAATCGTGAGGCAAGCCACGCGGGGCCAATAGTCTATACAGCAGAAGTCTAGCATGCCAGTATCCGAGATTATACCATACCGTGGACTTGAATATTGATGGTACTATGCTCTCATCACTGGCAATACCATTGGATGCTGGAATGGTAAGTCTCCAAGCCTCCAATTCCATCACGAAGCGATCCACTAATGCAGACTGATCAGTAGAAGATTGTGTCGAGCAATAAAGCATTTGAATTATACGCCCAGAAATACGCCTGAGCTTGAAGATGCTCAATGAAAACGTCATTTCGGTAGTGCGACCAGGCACTGAAGCCACCAAGGTATCTTGTTGAATGTCATTGTCATCTACGTCCAATGGCAATTCGCACGATATACATTCATCAGCTATCGAGCAGGGCCTACCCAACGATATAGATGCAAACCGGTCGAGAGAATAGGCACTCCAGAAAATTCTTTTTCGCATTTCTCGATCGAGCGACGTCAGTGAGAGTTTTCTGTTTTGTGTCCTGTGTAAAGATAATTCGATACAGACACGCATCGCTTGAGCAACGATGCGATATATGGATACAGCCTGGGGATGTTGAAGACCATAAATCGAAAGTAGCAATAGACACTGGATAGTCGTAATTGAAGTGCGATCGATTGATCGCTCTAATAAGCTCATTGCAGTTTCAAAAAATCTGTAGGAGGAATTTGACTGGTGCCTTTGACCTTTCAGTGCTTCTTGCCGTATCAGCGTCGTTTGGCCGATAGCAAGCACCCTAGCGAATCAGACAACTTAGAATCACTAGCTCCATATAGCTTACATGTTGAGAATGAACAGCCAATGTGGCTGCTGATCTATGAATTGAGTAGAATAGAAAGCAAAGAATCTTTGCTTGAAAGAAGTGTAATGCAGAAATGGTGCTTGTGTATGGCTGTGGAAGAAGTAACAGTCAACATACTGTTTGGCGATGGCGAATGGAGGATATTTGGCGGCAACTGACGGATCGGCAGACACTTGAGAGCCTGAGCGTATCGTTGCGGCGAAAACTGAAGTCGCAGGACTTACATGTTCGTTTGCCTCTTCCGGAAACGCATGGTTGCGAGAATAGACGCCGTATGTACTTGGAGCTGTAGGCGGTATGTAAGCGTCGCCGGATTCTAAGCTGGGGTCGAGAAATAAATTGCCCTTTGGTTCGAGCTCTTCTGGAAATGTCAAGCGATTCAAATCGTTTGTTGGAGACGGTTGTGGTCGAGTTGTGTTACCGGATGGCGGGGGATCTGTGATATATCGCTCAGCTTCACTCGTCCTTTTGAGGTCTACCTTTGTGCTTGTTGCCAGGGAACGAATGTTCAAGCTCGGATCTTGCTGTTGAATTATGTTTTCCAGCCAGCGTATGCGCTAGCAGAGTAAGCTACACACATCGCACTGCACTCAATGAAGATCATACTGCTTCTAGTTCTGGCAAGTGAGATCGTGTTATTGTCCGGTGGCTAGTCTTGTCCGCTGATGGATCAGTCCAGGGATAAGTTTAAAGGTTCTACATGCTCTCGACATAGATCTTCGGAAGCATGTAGTTCCAGATGGGTACTCACTTGTGGTACACTCCACACCAGCCTGCTGACAAGGTTGGCATTGTGCCTGACCATCACATCTTTGCTTTCGACGATGACAGCGCTCAAATCATTAGTCATGCCTTGGTCCAGCCATGGTTGCGTGCTTACATCACACGCTTGCTAAGGGCATGATCAGAATTCAACATACCAAGCCTTGGAGAGATTGTAGCTTACAGGTGTACGAAATTTCCGTTCTTTTCGAGCTCTTATGTCGTCAAGATTGGCGGACTCGTCTACAGGCCTTTTCACACGAGTGATACTATCGATCAGGGGAGACTCAAGATCGGAGGGTTCCTGTTCAGTCATGGACACTCAAGTCCCTATCGGTATTGCCGGGGACTCCTCTCGGAGGTGTATGGCACATGAGCAAGGGTTGTAGCGACTCCCAAGGACTTTCCTAATTCTGACAAATCCGCACAAATTCGAACGCTACAGACAGCTGGCCACACAACCTTGTAAGGAAGCGCGGACCCCACGAACAACGGCTCCTCAAAATCTCTCGCGAGCTCCTTTCTCAAAGCTCGCAAAGTTGAATGAAATTGCTACTGTCCTTACCGTAAGCTAATGAATGACTCCCGTTTTGAGAAAATGAAGATCATCCACTCAGCCGGCAGTCCCTTGTCAGGTGGTCGTTCTTCGATTTGAAAGGATTATAAATTTGCTTATCACAATTAAACAATTAAACTACGAACAGAAAATTCAACAAAAGCCTTGAGAAAAGCACGACTACTACGATTATATGTACCAGACGCACAGGCCACCTCATCTGAGAAATTGTACACCTGTGCGATCGCGAAGAAGCCGTCGCAAGATCTTCCCTGCCGGTACCCGTGGAATCGAGTCTATGAAAACTACTCCGCCTCTGAGCTTCTTGTGATTGGCCACATTTTGACTGATGAAGCTAATGATATCCCGTGCCAAGTGCAGCAACTGCGTGGAGTTGGTCGCATTCCGTGGCGGATCGATATCAGTCCATCCGGAAGGTAATTGTTCTCCATGAGTGAGCATAGCTGGCTTCAGGACACAATATGCGGTAGGTAGCTCGGTGACCTCCAACTCGCAATTACGTCCGATAACTGCGCAATCAAGGATCGCCGGGTGTGTGAGAAGAAGATTTTCGAGCTCAGCCGGTGGGACCTGAAATCCCTTGTACTTGATCAGTTCTTTTAGACGGTCGACCACAAAAACATAACCGTCTGCTGACATGTATCCTAGGTCACCAGTTCGAAAGTAACCATCAGCTGTGAAAGCTTCTGTATTGGCCTCCGCATTACGTACGTAGCCGCTCATTATGTTTGGACCACGTACTTGCAGTTCACCCATACCGCCAACGTCTTGTGCCTCATTCAGCTCATTAACGATCCTCAAGGTGATGTTTGGCAGCAGCCGGCCGACTGATCCTGTGTAAGAATCACTAGCAAAGCTCGAAAAACAGAGAACTGGGGACGTTTCTGTCAGACCGTATCCTTGCGAAATCGATACTTGGTAGCGAGCCCCAAGTTCTCGTGCCATCTTTGCTGACAAAGGTGCCGCTCCTGAGCACAAAAAGGTTAAAGATGAGAGATCATAAGCCCGTGCGTCATCGCTAAGCAGCGCTTTGATAATCGGCGGCACAACAAAAGCCGCCGTTATGTGGTTTGTTTCGATGAGCTTCATAAACTTCGCCGGTTGGAAACGTGGTAGCACATAACTCGTCATTTCTCTCCTGATAGGGTTCATGATCAGTACGCTCAATGCATATATATGACTGAACGGCAGTACAGATATGACGGAACTCGTCCGGTCAAGTCTACGCTCCGCTTGATCCCATTGTAGCAAATTTGCAACGATATTACGATGTGTCAGTTGTACCCCCTTTGGAAGTCCAGTCGTGCCAGAGGAATAACACAAGAAAGCAGTAGACTCTGGGTCGAGGTGTACCGAGTCCGAGAGACCTCGGAGAGTTTGCACTTCTCCCGCAGAGATCAGATCGGACATTACTCGCACGTTTACGTCAACATGTCTGTCGAGATCTGTGATTATGATTCTCGAAGAGTCAACCCCTGCTATATCACATGCTTCTTTGGCCGTGCAGAACAATTCCGAAGTCGTGAAAAGTACAGTAGCCCGAGAGTTCTGCAATTGAGAGGCAACTTCTGTACTAGTATAGACAGCATTAACCAAGGTCAACGTTCCTCCAGCATAGAAAGTACCAAATACGACAACCGGATATTGTATGGAATTTGGGGCGAATATGGCTACGATATCGCCAACTTTCAAGTCATAGGTCGCTTTCAAGCCCGCTCCGAGATGCTTCGAGTGCTGCGTTAGAGTCTGCAGATTGTGCTGTCGTGTCTGATCTTCACTATCCACAAAGAGTGGCTTAAGTTGATCATAAGTTGCATTATATCCTTCCAGAACAAACGATTGGATATCTTGTTCAGGTATCTGAACAGCTGGCAGAGTTGAAGTGAATCGGGACATCTGCGACTACTGTTCTGGTGTCTTGCAATTAAGTTCATCGACGCAACTTATAGGGCTCTCGTTGGTGAGACATGATGATTTCACATCTTTTTGATATCCCAAAGAGGCAATTTTACTCTTTGTTCATCAATCTCGATTCAGTCAAGAAGGTTGACTCTCCGCTCTGAATGACTTACCAGCTTCATCTACACACAAATAAAACAAAGACTTGCTATTTCCGTGATTCAGACAGGCTCGTCAGTTCCTCGAAATGCGCGCTACAAAAGCAGCCTCGAAGTTGCGACTATTTATGCATACAAACTCAACACGACTATTGCTGACTCTCTTATTTGGACTATTATGTCCACTCATATGTTTCATGCTGATGCCAATATGCTGCTTCCAGTCTACAATGTCGCTTCGCGAGGTCGTCATAATCTGGCGCGGGAAGGGGCCTATTTTACATACTCTGAGGATCTGAATGACTTCAGTTCTGCGCAGTTTGATGATGCTCCTCTTGGTCAATTTTTACCCAACTACGTAAAAGCTGGTTTCGAACTGCCTCAGATCAAACCTCTGGTACCCAAGGTCTCGGATATCAGTAGCGAGTCAACCTTTGAGATCCCACTAGCAGACACCAGAACGCCACAAATAACTCGTGATCGCATGGAATCTTTTCTGGTATGGTTTAGTCTATATCGACAACTATTCGTATTGATTTTCGTGCTCAATCTCGCTGCTGTAGTCGCTGTCGCCAAGAAGCGCTTTGACTACGCGAAACATAACACTTTTGTATTTGCGCTTGGCAATTTACTGGTGTCAATCCTGTCGAGAAACGAATTTGGCTTGCGGATTCTATACTGGTTAACTGTCAAAACCCTATTTTGGACGCCAATTCGTATCAGAAATCAGGTGACTGCAATCTTTGTCAATCTCGGTGGTGTACACTCTGGGTGTGCTACAGCTGGTCTTTTATGGACATGCTACGCAGCCTACATGGCATTCAAGCTGGAAATTTATCCTACCGCGATTCTCACCTTCACTATATTAACGCCTGTCGCACTAGCGGGTTCCATCGCGGTTGCTTTGCCGTATGTTCGGCATGCTCACCACAATATCTTTGAAAAATTCCACAGGTTTGTCGGTTGGCTCGGGCTTGCGTATTTGTGGATCCTCGTTGTCCTTTTGCAGGCATATGATCCGGCACAGCATAAGTATAGACCCGAGAATGTACATTGGTTGAAAAAGGAGGAATTCTGGATGACGGTTGTCATCTCGGCCATGATAGTTTCGCCTTGGTTATCTCTACAGAAGGTCCCTATCAAAGTCTCAGTACCATCACCCAAGATTGCGTTTCTCTCTTTTCCAGGCGGTTGTTACACAGGACTCTTGGGACGTCTGTCCCGTTCACCCTGGCTCGAATGGCATGCGTTCGGCATTATCTCGGAGGGTCCAATGGCCTTTACTCATCATATGCTCGTTGTTGCGCAAGGAGATTGGACTAGGGCCTTAATTAGCGATCCCCCGACTTACGTCTGGACTCGTGGGCTCAAATTCGCAGGTCTACCATATCTTGCAGAGATGTACGAGCGCGGCGTTATAGTCGCGACTGGCGCTGGTATTGGAGTGACGCTGTCTGTTTATCTGCAGACAAAAGGATATTTCCACCTTATTTGGATAGGTTCAGATATGGATGCTACTTACGGACCGGACATCATGGCGTTGTTGACGAAGGCGGTCAAAGGTGATCGAATGACACTGGTTGACACCAAGAAAGTCGGAAGGCCAAACACGGTCCAACTCATTGATAACATCTACCGAAAGATCAATGCTCAAGTTGTCTTCATCACGTCAAACCCTAAAGGCACTGAACTGATGGTGAATGGATGTCGTGAAAGAGGTATGACCGCCTTCGGGCCGTTATTTGATAGTTAGTCTGTCCAGGGAACTTCAATAATTTCAGCTCAGTTCAGCAGCATGTATATTCAATGATTATAGCTAAGAACTCATCATCCCTGGCTCAATGATAGACAAAACCCGAATACAATTACTGCAGTAATATTGCCTTCAGACATCTTTGGTAATGCCTATAGGTACATGCTGCATCTGTCCAGCATCTCATAATATTTCAGGTGTAGGCGAGCTCGTGGGTAAGTACGAAGCAGACCCACGTACTCGGTTCCGGCTGATAATGGGCAGCACGATTCATGCCGGGTACTTGGCACATGAAGGCAGGGGAAAGTCTTGCTAATGATGACGATACTGAAGACCAAGGTCGTGCATTGTTCTGTCGCAGGTCACAAACGCAGCTACGGTACATATGAATGAGCGTACGGGACGCTGGCAGCATTGTACTCGTACTACCCAGGGCTTGCAGTACTAGAGTATTTAGCCCGTTTCTATTGGTGCTTGCATATTATGGTTCACATCACGTGAACATAATCACGGCTGCAAATGAACCCCAAACTGGAGGAGCCGCAACACCCAAATTCGGTTGAATCTGTGTTGGTCCAGCCATGCAGCCGAACTCATAGCACGTACCCAAGCTGGTTCAGCGAACTACGCAGTTTCAGGGCAAGTAGCACGACCTTGACTAAGTTGGATATTCCATTCGTACATTTGTTCGAGTCATAGCGGGTCATCGAATCATCGCATCATTTCGAACCTCAATTCGGACAAACTTGTCGAGGCCAACCCACATCACACAATTCCAACCGAAGTCTCGCGACAACACTAGTCGGACTTGAGAACTTTCCATTCAATAAGCATTCGTGTCAAATTAGAAGCAGAATCCTTCTAAATCCGAGGTCGCATGAGTTCCACTGGAGCGTCCATGTCAATGGCGCTAGATCCGTTCAAGGTATGCATTAGCAAGTTCCACCGAGCACAGTAAATAACAACAATAGACCATCACTGAGCAGGTACACGATGGCAGGTCCGGGGAATTGAGAGAGATGTCCTATACTTCATGTAAAATCGTCGGTAGCGGATCGTTCGGAATTGTCTTTCAGACCAAGCTGATTGATACTAATGAGGACGCTGCCATCAAGCGGGTTTTGCAAGACAAACGATTCAAAGTAATGCTCGTCTGTGATACGATGTTTGATACTGACTTCTACAGAATCGAGAGCTTCAAATCATGAGGCAAGTGCGGCATCCTAACATAGTTGATCTGAAGGCTTACTTCTACTCGAATGGAGATAAGGCGAGCCCGATCCTCCTACTCTACGATATTCACTAACATTGTCAAAGCCTGATGAAGTGTATCTCAATCTTGTCCTGGAGTTCGTGCCGGAAACAATATATCGAGCCTCGCGACACTATGCACGAACCCGGTCTAATATGCCGCTACTAGAGGTTAAGCTCTACATTTATCAGCTATTTCGCTCGCTGGTCTACATCCATTCTCAAGGCATTTGTCATCGAGACATTAAGCCCCAAAATCTCCTACTAAATCCTGTGACGGGGGTTCTGAAGCTTTGCGATTTTGGATCTGCCAAGATGCTGGTGGTAGGAGAGCCAAATGTGTCATATATTTGCTCTCGTTACTACCGAGCACCGGAGCTTATCTTCGGTGCAACAAATTACACAACCAAGATTGGTAAGACAAAGAAGCGTAGCGACAACCCCACTCATATTTCGCAGATATATGGTCTACTGGTTGCGTGATGGCGGAATTGATGCTCGGTCAACCACTGTTCCCCGGAGAATCTGGCATTGATCAACTTGTGGAAATTATCAAGGTTCTTGGCACGCCAACAAGAGATCAAATACGAACGATGAACCCGAATTACATGGAATATCGCTTCCCACAGATAAGGCCTCATCCTTTCACTCGAGTGTTTCGTCGTGGCACGCCAAATGACGCTTTAGACCTCATCGCAAAGGTTCTCGATTATACGCCTAACACGAGGTTAAGTGCTTTTGACGCTATGTGTCATCCTTTCTTCGATGAGCTACGAGATCCAAGCACTCTTCTGCCAGATATGCGAAATCCTGATGCTCCGGCCAGGCCGTTGCCTGAACTTTTCAACTTCACAGCCAATGGTACAACTTCTCATCCTACAGTGAACGTTGCTAATATTACAATAGAGTTGTCAATAAATCCAGCACTGAATGGCACCCTGGTACCACCGCATGCTATAGAAGCTTTGAAAGCCAAGGGTATTGATTTGCATAACTTCACACCTCTGAGCTATTCGGAAATGCAAGCAAACTTGGAGTAGTTACAAACAATGTAAACTTGCAGACAAGGTCACCTCTGTGATGATTGATTGTTATTTGCACGTCGCGCTGAGAGTTCATTCATTTAAAGTTTTTTTCTGCATGTTATTCGTTATGCGGACCACATCCTCATCCGCTTCCAGGGTATCCACTAGTCCATCGACCTGTGCCCGTAGCTCATTCGATACAATCTGTAGTGACCTAGGGCGATACTGTAGCCTGGCTTCCAACTGAACGGTCAGTCACATTCCGGTTGACTAGTGCGGCACTCACTAGTTCACAGCCACTCTGCTTGATTTC
The DNA here is from genome assembly GCA_005281535.1 of Taphrina confusa. Classification (NCBI taxonomy): domain Eukaryota; kingdom Fungi; phylum Ascomycota; class Taphrinomycetes; order Taphrinales; family Taphrinaceae; genus Taphrina; species Taphrina confusa. The sequence continues at coordinate 506,236 of RHGJ01000002.1, read as the reverse complement.
TTGAGCAACCTCATTAAGAACCCCAGGACTAGTCCAGAAGAGATATTCATTGTCTATGAGTTCAACATCGTCTGCTCCGCTCTCAATCGCTATGTTCGTCGCTGAATCCAGTGTCAAATCATTTGCGGCAACCACGACCAGACCCAGGTGATCGAATAGGAAGGCAGACGGTGAAACATTCCCACCACTACTGTAATCAATGAAAGCACAACGTAGACAGAGGCGTCTAATTAAGTCCACATACGCTTTCTTGAAAATCGATTTGATGTTGGCAACGGTCCTCGTCTTCTTGTCAGTCAAGGTGTCGATTATGAAACCAACTGAGGCTAGATTGCCCTCATATGTCACAGATTGTGTGTCGCCGTCAGCACTTCGACCTGTAGCTCTTCTGACTGCAGCTTCTATATTGGTTTTTGGCATGTCTGCCTTCTTGGCACTTGTAAGACATGCGGACAAACGAAGATTGAACAAAGGATCTGCTCCTCCTATCTTTACGGCGACTGCGATATCATTCGATAAGCGTGAGAACAGCTTTGCTCTCTCGGAATCAAGTGCGCCCTTGCTATGTCGTATCTTCGACCCTAACGATTCTAGCTCGGATCTCATCTTTCTAATATTCGCTCACATTTATTATGACCACTACGAAGGACTTGTTGGCTGTGTATTGTTCTGCTCGCAAGCCGAAAAGGGCGTACCATCCATTGTTGTGCAAGCGAAATATTACTGAATTGTTTGAATCTGTCAATCGACATTGATTTCATCGCAGCATATGTGATATTCACATTTATGCATTTCATGAACTACACGTTTCAATTGCTCAGCTGTTCTAGCCTGAGCTTTGATTCATGGAAGTAGCAGAACGAGATGGATTGCTTTCGAGAAAGAAGAAACTCCGAAGAGAAAGATAGTCTTGAAAAGGGACCTTCCGATGTAGGTCGTCTACACTAGGCAAAACTATGAAACTCCGTAAGAATCCTTAGCATTGCTCATTGTTCCCAAGATAGATCGATCCAGAACCACAAAATCCAAGAACGGCCCCACAGTCTGGACGACCAACTTGTACTGTGCTACTCGTGGACTTTTTGGATTCATGGATCTGAGCAACCTTGGAATGCTTCCGAAGTCCGGCACAATTTACCCAAACAGGGATATTCTCCCTTTCAGTGAACACAGTTGAACCAACAAACGCCATTGACGTGAAATTCATACCCACCATAAACATGGACTTCCGGCCGTAGGAAGTTATTCTGGTCCGCAACATGCCATCCTCAACACGGCTGGAATTGCCCGGTGCTGTAATGCTACTATGCTTCTGAACCGGGCAGAAATTCTGCAATCCCGATCATCATAACTACAATTGCAAGCAATTCTTGCAACGTCCTTGAGAATCTGGTCCATCTGCAATTTATGCGATTGTGAGCCGAAGGATGTTGTCTCTTGGGCTGATGAGATCGATAGTAGCTTTAGTCCTCATTCTAAACTATGCTGATGCTCATGCAACTGCCGATACAGCTAGTTCCTATGACAACTCAACTCTTCTTTGGGGTCCATACAGGCCAAATTTATACGTAGGACTCAGACCACGAATTCCTGAGAGCCTCATGATGGGTCTGATGTGGGCGAACGTCGATAATTATGATTCTATGGAGCATATTCGGCATGCATGTGAGCAGGGAGACGATCTTGGAGGCTATGGGTGGGAGCAATATGATGCTCGGCGTGGTGGTACACATTTGGTACGTGATAAGAGGATGGGTATCGATTTAGCAACAACTTTCGTCAAGATGCCGGGCAGCAGGAACGACCAGTGGGCTTTGAGAGTGAAGGGGACTCCCCAGCAAGGTGTGTCAGGAAGCTTAAGGACGACCCTTTTTTTCTATGTGGGTCTTGAAGGACAAGGAAGGCTCGTCGTGGATAAAATTCCTGGTCAAGAGTCAGGGGTGGCTGATGGTGTCCGAATTGATGGTTCTGTCGCCCCACTGGGTAAATTCTCACTCGAGCTACCGATGGGTCTCGGTAATGGTCATCCAATTTCAAGCCATCCATTGGCTCGTGCTAGACCTCTCTCGGGTATCAATACCTTCGGTGTAAAGGTTCCTTCAGGAAGCATCTGGCAAGCAAAAGAGATACTGCTTCAATTGATGAAGAACTCGATCGAAAAGATTCAGCAAGCCTATGGTCCTAATACTCCGGAGCCAGCTCTCCTATACTCCCTGCCAGACGAGCAGTCTTCTGATTCCAATTTGTTGTATATACAGCGCACGTTCCAAGGTCCATTCGAGTTTGACATCCTATACGAAACTACAACTGAGAGCGATGCGCCATCTCGATTGAGATCAGCGTCTGTGACAGGCATGATTGCAGACATGGACGCTGCGTTTGAGAAACGATTCGATCAGGTCTTCGAGCTCAAGGCTCCTTTCAACACACGACGATATAGGAAATTTGGTCAGGTTCTATTCTCCAATTTGCTTGGAGGCATTGGTTATTTTCATGGGTTTTCAATCGTGGACCGATCTCATGCCTCGTCCTTCGAAGAAGACGAAGAAGATTTTTGGGAAAATGCAAAAGTACAGCTCGATTCCAGTGAGGGACTCGAAGAGGGACCAAGTACGCTCTTTACTGCTGTTCCCTCCCGACCATTCTTTCCTCGGGGTTTCTATTGGGATGAAGGCTTTCATCTACTTCCTATAGGTCTTTGGGATCAAGATCTGTCACTTGAGATACTGCAATCATGGTTCGCGTTGATGGATGAAGACGGCTGGATAGGTCGTGAACAGATTCTCGGTCATGAGGCTCGTTCGAAAGTGCCAGCTGAGTTCACGACGCAATACCCCCATTATGCTAATCCACCAACATTATTTTTCGCCATCGACCAATTTCTAAACCGTCTGGAAAATCGAAAGCACCAACCTAAAGATGAATATAAAGCAGACTTCCAGCAACAATCCCTCTTTGTCGAAGCCCATAATGATCAGAACTCGTTATATCTAGATAATCCTGAATTGGCCAAATCATTTCTAAATTCACTGTATCCTCAACTCAGAAAACATTTCGATTGGTTTCGAAGGACACAACGAGGCGAAATTAAAGCATATGATAGGCAAGCATATTCTATGCGAGAGGGCTATCGATGGCGTGGGCGAACCCCCGATCACTGCTTGACCAGTGGTATAGATGACTATCCTCGAGCGAAGCCGCCCCATCCAGGCGAATTACATTTGGATTTGCACTGTTGGATGGGCTTGATGACCAAGCTGCTCCGCAGAATTGCAGAAAAGATTTCTATGACGGATGAAACGGAAGAACTCTTGCTCATCGAAAGAGGCATCGTCAAAAACTTGGACGATCTATATTGGAGCAAGGAACACCAAGCTTATTGCGACCAATCCGTAGACGCTTATGAAGAAAATGTCGCAATTTGTCACTTGGGCTATATCTCTATCTTCCCGGTACTCCTGGGTCTCTTACCACCAGACCATCCGAACCTGGGTTTCGTGCTAAGACTTCTGCGAGACGAGGATCATCTCTGGTCCCCTTATGGCCTGCGAAGCTTGTCTAAGCTTGACGAGTACTATGGCACAGGCGAAGACTATTGGCGAGGCCCGATCTGGATCAACATCAATTATTTGGCATTAGCATCACTGTACAAGAACTACATGCATGTTGAGGGACCGCACCAGCAATTAGCAAAAGACATCTATGGACAGCTTAGACATAATCTGGTAGTGAACGTGGAGCAAGTTTATTCAGACACAGGCATCATATGGGAACAATATAATCCCGAAAGTGGTGCAGGACAAAGAACAAAAGCATTTACGGGCTGGACCTCGATGATAGTGAATATCATGGCCGAAAGATATTGACCATGCAATGATCCATCTCAGCAGCTTGGACAAGTTGCCAGTGAAAAGAGCTTTAGATATGCTTAGTATCCATAAGACGGTGTACCTGAATGTTGCTTCCGCAAGTTTTACCAAGTGGCTCCTCATGGAATGGACAGTGATATAGTTTTCTAACTCGTCGTCATCATTTGTCTCTCCACAACGCGGCCCGTGGCTGAGCTCGACTCCGGGAGAGCCACCGTAGTACGGTAAGTACTAGTTGAGTCCTGAGTTGACTGCTGCACGACTCGATCAACTACGCTAGTACTTGTATGTAATAGTCACTTGAGAGCATCATCAAATTCCGTTCGGTGCGGACGATGCTTGTACGACAGCCCGACTTTCAACGATATTCATCTGGACACCTTTAATGATTGTGCTTACAATGTTCGGTCTCGCTTAGACTAAAGTAAGTTGTCAGCCTGACCAAGAATCTGAACTGCTTCGACATATTCTTTCGGAATCCCAAGTTGACTTAAGCCTGGTTGAAGATAGAGATATCAAGGTCAAATCGACCAACAAACAATATAGCCTCTCGCATATGAATAATCCCACGAAACGACAAACACTTCAGACTGAGCGCAGCTTTGATAGCAGTACAGGAAGACCGACCAAATATTTCAAGCTCGATAGAACCTATTCTGATGTAGTTGAAGACGAACTCTACGATCCACAGCTAAGCACGCAAGACACTTCAGTCCCACTTGCAAACAAACTCCCGCAGCCGCGTACTGAAAGAATACAGAATGCTTATCCTCAACTATTCGACACTCCTATCAATCATTCTACGGACTCGCAACACAAATCTGATCACTATTGGCCCGGAATGGAGAGCGGCATAAGATTTGATAGAGAGCAACGTAGTGATGCGCGAGCATCTGCTACGGTCATAGCAGACAAAAAACAAAAACTACAACAGCAGCCAGAACAATCCACAGTCTCACCGAAAGAGGCGTTCCTCGATTACTCCGATAATGCTTCTGTCGAGCCTACAGGTTCTGTCTTTGAAGCAACAAATGCGCGAGGTCTGCGTTCACCAGACACTGCGCACTCCATAAAAGCTGTCAATAAACCCTCGCGCCAAAACCTTGGTGAAATGACCACACCGAAGACGATCACACCAGTGAGAGTCAACGAAAAGTTGTCTCCAAAACCAGTTTTCCGCGGTCAACCTCAAAACGCAGTACAACCCCCAACTCTGCTTGGACCTACTGCAGCACAAGCGCATAACAACGCAGCTGCAAACGCGAAAATACGAGCCTTGTATAAAGAGGAGTCTACAACTTCTAATATATCTGCGAACAGCGAGCAACCGACACCACCTTCAATACACGATAGTGAGCCGGACTATGTTTCGCACATACCAACCCCCAAGGACACGCGAACGGCTGTAAACACCTTCAGATGTGCCGAGTGCCATGAGATCTTCGACAGAGCATCTGCGCTCGAGCTTCATGCTCGAATTCATGCTCGACCACCAGCGCAAGTGATGCAAGGAGTCGATAACAAAGACTTCGACGCTGATGAGAGTGACGGCGAGGGCGATGACGATAAGGACGATGACGACGACGATGCCGATATTGCCGATCGGCACCATGTAGACAGAACGAAGCACAAATTAGGAGGTCCACATCGCTGCGATTGGATCGTGCCTAGTACTGGCCGAGTATGTGGTACGATCTTCTCTCGTCCTTATGATCTTGTTCGTCACCAAGATACCATACATCGGGCCAAGAAACTAGAATTTCGGTGTGAAATTTGTATTGCTGCAGGCACAAATAAGATCTTTTCGAGGAATGACGCATTGGTGCGTCACATGCGACACGTCCATAAGAAAGATCCCCCGAAGCGCCCATAGAAAAATTATACATTACTACATTAGCTATGCCATAACAAGAACAGAGTAGCGATGGGAATGTGGTATAATCTTAATGCTACAACATTATCGCGTTACTCCGCCACATCAGCGATGTGTATCTTGAATTCTTTGCAGTTGTAGCTTGACCTGATGGTATATTAATTGTTGAGTATTGCTGCACAAGGGCCACTTACGGACTGACTTCAAAGATTGTAGCGCGCGGCATCTTCAAGTTTGGAATCCTCATCGACTCGATACCGAGGAAATATCCATAGAGCACTCGGAGTACACTCTCATGTGCAATGATAATTAAATCATTTCTTTCCCTACAAAGTCAGTCGCAGTTGTAGATTATGAGCGGGTGCAGACCTTTCGATCTCGAGAATCACAGGCTCCAGGCGAATTGCGATGTCATGATAACTTTCAGCTCTAGGAAAACGATGTAAAAATGGACTCTCCGCATGTTTCTTCTCCTCTCCAGGATATTGCTCCTTGATCTCAGCAAGTGAAAGAGTGTCGTACACGCCTGGATTTTGTGCTGAAAGTTGTGGACGCCGACGAATTACGCAGCCAGCCTCTTTCAAATACTGTGCTGATGCTACCGTCCTCTGCCGAGGAGAAACCCACACTGTCAGTGATCTGTCCTCGGGTTCAAGGCCAGCTCTGATCGCCTCGGCTCGCAGCACTGAACGTCGCTGAATCACAGCTTCAGCCAATTTTTTTGCGTAATCAAGACCCTCAGGCAATGATAGTGGTGCGTCACTTTTATACGATCTATCATCGGATTTGCCTGCACGCGCGAAGTACAGCGTTCGAGGCTTTACATGCAGATTCATGAGGAAAAACACAATTCGAGATCCTATCATTATTAGAAGATATGCAGCTTCTCGCGTCAAAGCACAAACCAAGGTATCCGAAATTACCGGAGTGTCCACTAGTACTGGCTTCGCCGGTCGCCCCCTTGTTGACCACCATACGCTCGCCTATGTTGATCATCTTTACCCACGACACATCCGATTCCTTGTCACGACTCATCTCTTCGTAATGAGGTATTTTGGCGTCGATACGTCGTAAGTAGTCTTGAACAGCCTTGTCCGGATCCCACCCCTCATAATCCGGAGAGGATACTTTGACATTCCGGACATTGGCTTGGATAATGCTCTCGTCTGTGCAGACAGATTCGACAAAGATTGTCTGAATACCTGCGTGTGAGAATTGTCGATGAAGTTTGTGCCTGACGCTGACACTGGCATTGACAGCATCATAGATGACAATCTGCCCATTGCCGCCGCTTTTGCTTAAGAACTCGAGAATGTCACTCATGCAATCACCAGCGACACGGTCTCGAAGTTTCTGAGTGGTTTGAGACACGTCTACTGAGCTGTTAGCAATTATCATCAGTAATTGCAGAGTACCAACTGTCTTGAAAGAAGAAATAATCATCTGGCATCTCGGCGCCCTGAAGCCATTTTCGTCGATAGTCTCCAAGGTGGAAGGCCTGGCAATTCAGGCCCAACCATGTCAGATATCGACACAACGAAACTGAAAGATGAGTCTTGCCACGCGCGGGCAGGCCGACCAGACAAATCGCAATTTTGCCAGCATGGAAGAGCTGTCCAGATTCTGTGTTATAGAGCTTGCCTCCGGAGGACATAATCTCCGCCTGCTACAGCGTGTACAAATTACAGTCTAGTTAGCACAATGCTCAACTTTGAAACATCCCAAGATTCTCTTCAGCGATTGACCATGGCAAATAGTCATGTGTACGATTCAGTGATTTGCACGGAGCATCATTAGTCGGACGTGTACTTGTACTCGTACACGGATGTCGATGGTCGTGGTGGGGTAGAAACTTGGTGAACACGATACGATTTTACCGAAGCACATTGCATCAGTGGAGCTTGTTTGTAGTTCTTGGGAGCTCTGAGACAAGTTTTGTAGCACACCGAGGACAATTGTCAATGATCAAGAATATTTAGCATGAGGATCAGGCACTATAATTAAGCATTTCGATTTGTTGCGGACACTAATTTTGACTTAGTCCCTGATGGCGCAGAAAGCGACTGACGTTGATGGCACAACTTTGAATTTCTTATCAAATAATACTGTCAAGAATATGATGGATCTCCGAAAGTCCTTGAACTTACCTTATCCGTAAGCTGCACATATCGCGATGGTAAGCATACGCTCATCTACATAGAGGCACCGTCGAACAGATTTCTCGAGAAGTGCAAATGGATGTACAACTTTCACGACAAATGTTCACCGGCATCAAAGCGGACATTACAAAAGTGGGAGGCATAACACCCGCGGTATTTCATATGACACATTCGTTTGCTTCCGGCAGTCAAATGTTGCCCCCATATTCCTTGGCTGCTGCTTTCGCAACGAATAGAGTCTTCATGAACGGAAACGTAGATAACGATGGTTCCGTGTCTGGTCGATTTCACTACGGATGGGCACCGGAGAATTCTAGGCATACAACGAAAGTACAAACCCAGACAACTGCAGATCCAGGACAATCAATGCTACAGCTCGAGCACGACTGGAAGGGGGATGACTTCAGCATAAACGTGAAAACAGTAAATCCATCATTCCTCGATGGAGAATTCTCTGCAGTCTCTATCGCTCACTACTTGCAAAGCGTCACTCCAGCTTTAGCATTGGGATTGGAGGCAATTTGGCAGAAGCCTCCGTCAACAGCAGGGCCTGAAGAGACCACATTGTCATATGTCGGCCGATACGTGCAACCCAGCTGGATAGCCTCAGCGCAAATTTCTCCACAAGGAGTGTTAGGGGCGTGTTTCTGGAAGAAGTTATCAGCAAAAGTAGAAGCTGGAATAGAGTGCCAGTTGATCAAGGCTCTTGGACCTATGGGGCAGTCGAAGACTGAAGGTACTACGACTCTTGCAGCTAAGTATGACTATCTGCACTCTACGCTACGTGGTCAGTTAGACACAAAAGGCAAACTTCAATGTTTATTCGAAAAGAGACTTTCCGGGGCTGTCAGTCTGACATTTGCAGCAACCCTTGATCACTTCAAGAACAACGCCACAGTTGGACTTGGTGTTAATCTAGAAATGTAATGGACTTGGACTCACAATACTGTGATATATGCTGACATGCATCAGGCCCGCTTTCGATGATGGGACTCTACAACAGTAGCACGAAAACAATTTCTGGTAAGAATTGAGACGCTCTTCCTGTGTGGATCACACGGCCATTCACTTTCCTGAGATGCTCGGAGGATCGCATGTGCAAGAATGCTGATATGTTCCGATGTGTGGCTTTAGGAACGTCATGCATACGTTATTCACGAAAACATGATGTGCAGTGGTTGAAACACATACAATATGAAATCTCTCCATAATTCTCGTTCCCCTATCATATAAATTCATTTCAACAATATATGTTCCTTCAACTGTTGGCTCGGGTATTTAGCTGATCTCACCTGTGCCAATATACAGTGCTGTCAATTCTGATGAGTATCAGATATCATTCGTTCTGAGCTAGGTATTCATAGGACAACCTCGAGCAACTCTAGTGGCATCTTTCGACTCTTTTATAGATCAAGTCAGCCAGTGAATCTTACAGAAAATCCACTCTCGGCAATTGTTTGTGCAGCCAGAAACGTGCCGTACAGTAAAAGGTAAAGAACACGGTGAATCTAAGCTCTGTCTGGTGATTTTGATTATGTGCAGAGAACTAGTTGACTTGCAGTGGTGGTTTACCAAAGTGCAACAGAGCAGGTTTGTTGACCATTTCAATACTTGTTTCCTATGTTCAAGCTGTCTTATAGTACAGTAGATCTATCTATTCAGCTTTTTATGAGGTTTGTGGCACGCAATAGCCACTCAGCTACAATGACCACATATTAGCAAAATTGAGTCATTTTGAAACTATGAACACAAAATCACAATATAGATAGAATTTTTCGACAATTGTAATCTTGATCACTTACAGAAAACACTCTTGTAAGCCTACACAACGCATCCTTGAGTCTATAGAGAATGATAGAGAGTACCAGTTGGCTAATTTTGACCATCTCCACATTTGGTTCAATCAAACATATGAAACCAACCTACTTTATAGACCTGTAGATAGCTCCATATGAGTAGATGGTAACTTTACTAAGTGCTAACATATAATCACACTTTAGGCTATTGTTCTATATGCGTCTAGAGCTATCAGAACTATTATAAGCTGTGCAATATGGACACTTTTGATGTCTGTTTCATTGTTCAATCAAATCAATTTTGGGGCCGGTCAAAATTAGCCGACTGGTACTGTAGCTTATAAAGTATACAATCTTTTCAGAGACTTGAAAGTTTCACCGTCAATTTTCATATTAAAGCTAGAGTCTTGGATGTATTCTTTATGAATAGAAAATTATGAAATATATGGTAACCTTGGTTTTATGTCTTTATATTTATTGACCACAGCTATTCTTACCAATGCTGTAATGTACACCATTCTTCTTTGCTTGGATATAATGAACTCTATCTTTGTTCTTGTTTTGTTTATCTATACTTCAATTGTCAATATCTGTAAGATTGTCATTAGAGTTATTAAAAGACTTGTCTCTTGCTTTAGACTCAATTGAAGAAAAGTCCTGAGGGCATAGAAACTTAGAATTGCCATATCAGATCTATATAATAGATTGACAGATCTTTCCTGGAGTACTAGTGCACACATCTGCATAGTTACGCAGCTTATATCACGGAGAATGCAATTGTAGTGATCAGTGAAGCATTTCAGGGAATGATTCATAGATACATTGCTTGCTTAGGCAACATATTATGCTATTTATTCTCTGAAATGCTTTCCCGGTCACCACAATAATCTTCTGGCTGCTGAAATTCTTCAATGCTGCAGATTCATGATTCCTGCAACAAACTTGAGCAAAACAAGAAAAATCCAGCTGTAATGTTGTGATGCCAGCCAAACAGAGTTAAAAGTTGTGACTCAAGCTGCAAAGCTGATATTCTAGCTCTAGAGCTGTAATTTGAGCAAAATAGAGCTTATTGACCAAAATAGTAAGAACTCAGCTGCAAAATCATGCTTCAAGCAATACAAGGAGTATTGAGCAAAACAGTGAGAATTCAGCTGCAAAGTTATGGCTTATCTTGCAAATTCTTTTGGTACCAATTGTGACACAATACTGATCTGTTGCTGAGATACTATATCTTGTATGTGCAAGTAGACATGGTATACCAACCGGGTCCCAGTTCGGGATTTTCCTCCGGTACGGTTGATTGTGCCGGGATCCTGACACGGTTCAAAATACTGTACCCCAACACAGTGGTTTGAACTGTACCGTACCGGGATCCCGGTATAATCCCGGTCTATTGCAGTCGAGCATAACAATAGTCAAAGATTTGGTGACAACATATCCTCTTTGTATGCTCTAAAGGCATCATGGTCACCACAGCTATTCTTTGCAGCTAGAGACACAACTTTGCAACTAGAAGCTCAGCTTTCCAATCTCAAATCACGACTTTGCAGCTGGATCCTTACTGTTTTGCTCAAATCACAACTTTGTAGCTAGAATCTCAGCTTTGCAGCTCAAATGACAACGTTGCAGTCCAAATCTCAGCTTGCCAGCTCGAATGACAACTTTGCAGCTACAATCTCAGCTTGCCAGCTCGAATGACAACTTTGCAGCTACAATCTCAGCTTGCTAGCTCGAATCACAACTCTTGAAACACGACTTTGCAGCTAGGATACCAGCGTTCAAGCTCGAAGCACGACTTTTGAAACACAACTTTGCAGCTGTATTCTTACTGTTTTGCTCAATAAACCTCTATTTTGCTTGAACCACATCATTGCAGCTAGATTCTCACTGTTTTGCTCAATTTGCAGCTTGGTCTACATCATGGGTGAAAAATTGTGGTGACTAGTGAAGCATCTCAGGGAATAAACAGCACAATATGTCACCCAATCAAGTAACGTATCTATGAATACAAGACAAAGCGCGCAGTTTTACTAACAAATTTTTCCAACCGAGATCTCTCTCAGTTTACCATGTCTATGTGCAAGGTAAAGAATTTTTCTGTAGGAACAGAGTTACAAGCTAGAGTAGTAGCAGAATTTTATAGGCTGTAACTTGTTCAAAATAGAAGAAACTGTGTCACAATTAATATCAAAAGAATCTTCAAGATAAGCTTATTCCTTTGATACTATTTCTAAATAGAATAATAGGGTGTAGTCTACAACTATTTGAATGCATCAAAAAGATGTAACTAAGATAGATAAAATTACCTATCACAAAAGCGACAAGATACTTTAGCCGGTTGAAATCTCCTACTAGATTATTAATAATAGAGTCAAACATTATGGCACTGTTACTAAATTTGCAATAAATGTCTAATCAAGCTATTACTACTATGCTGCAAACTTCAAGACATAAGCTACAGATATTATATGCATAGGCAACTCAAGAGAATATGTAGCGTCCATCATCTATCTGATTCTATCTTAGCAACTACTTGTCTCAAATTTGTCTAACTTGCGGGTACTTTCAATAAAGTATAGCACACCCAAAATACTAGCTAAATCTGCAACTTCTAGTACTCAATGTAGTAGCCTTCAATTTTCATGCAAGGTTTATTCTCTACAGCATGTACCTTATAAGCTCTTGTAACTGTTTTTATAACTTTAGAATCTTCTTTCTCAGCTGTGCCTACATATGAGCTGAATCTCTAGTATAGTGCTGCAAGGCACTGTGCTGTTGTCAAAAGAGTTTTTCAAGTCTCCTTGAGACATATTCAATAGAATTCAGGTCTAGAGAGTATGGTAGCCAATTTTTGATGCATGTGTACATTGTATCCTGTGCTATCCAGCTACTATGACACAATATGCGCTTTGTACACTATGGCATTATCTTGCATGAAGATACCCTCATCTGGATTTCTAGACATCAAATCAAGCATCTTTGGTAATAGACTATATGATCTCAACATAGCTAATTGCTATAACAGATCTACTCAAAGATATCAGTAGTCTTAGAGTACTGCCAAGAATACCTCCAGAACATACATGAGAAGCGTGTACCACCTCTCTTCTGCACAACACATGCACTACTTTATCTCTCTTATGAGAGTGCTAAGTTATACTGAGCCGGCCAGCGTTGCTATAGCAGCTGGCAGAGCACTTGTCAGACTTATACTAACTTCTGCCAATTACTGACAGTCTAGTTTCTATGGGCGCAACACTACTTAAGCCATATATAGACATGGTAAACCAACCGGGTCCCGGTCCGGGATTTTCCTTTGGTACAGTTTACCGTGCCGGGATCCAAACACGGTCTAAAATACCATACTGGGATCCCGACGGGGTGATTTAAACCGTACCGTACCGGAATCCTGGTATAATCACGGTATGTACAATTTGTCTGCGTCTGTTGCAGTTGAGCATAACAACAACTAAAGATCTGGTGACAACATATCCTGTTTGTACACTCTAACGGCATCATAGTCACCACAGCTATTCTTTGCAGCTAGAATCGCGACTTTGCAGCTAGGATCTCAGCTTTTAAGCTCAAACCACAACTTTGCAGCTAGGATGCCAGCTTTCGAGCTCAAACCACAACTTTGCAGCTAGAATGCCAGCTTTTGAGCTCAGTTCACAACTTTTAGACCACAACTTTGCAGCTAGAATCACAACTTTGCAACTAGAATGGTAGCTTTGCAGCTCAAAGCATGACTTTGCAGCTAGCATCTCAGCTTTCCAAATGTAATCACGACTTTACAGCCGGATCCTCACTGTTTTGCTCAATTCACAACTTAGTCTACATTACAGGTATTAAAATTGTGGTGACTAGTAAAGCATTTCAGAGAATAAACAGCACAATATGTTATCTAATCAAGCAGCATATCTACAAAGACAAGACAAAGTGCATAGTTTTACTTGCAAATCTTTCCAAATGGTATCCAAGATTCTGGTTGGTTTACCATGTCTAATTGTACTAGAGAAAGATTCTAGACCAATTTCTGATTGCTATGTCTATGTAAAAGTACTGGAAATCTTGCTTCTGTTGCACTTCTCTAAAACACTGGTGTAGTTAGATAATTTTCAAACTAATTCTATGATTCTTTCATAGCATATAGCGTAGCAACACTCTTAATTCAATGTCTTCTACATTTGAGTCACCAAAATCACACAATCATGCACTTGAGACATTACTATAAAGAGTATTTTGGTTAGGATAGAATCTATTTCTTGTATTGAAACAATTCTCTCTGCTGTCATATGAATGAGGACAATTATAGGTAATCTTGGCTATTATACATTTTGCTAGCTATTTACCAGGAATATCTTCAAGTCTGTGGCATAAATCTTGCATAAAATAGTAGTAGTCAATTGAAGTGCAACAGAGTAAGCTTCTAAGCATAATGTATCTGGTTATCATGTTCAGACTGTCTTACATAGACATGGTAAACCGACCGGGATCCGGGATCCCGGCACGGTTCGTGAACCGGGACCGTATCCCGGTCCCGGTTGGTGGCGCCGGGACCGTGTCCCGGTCCCGGTTGACGAACCTCCGTAAAGAAAGCACGTGTACACTAGACTCGAGTCAACAATGTTGCACTCGAGTTATAGTGGTGGAAGCTCCTGGATTTCACAAGAATCAGTAAACATCAGATACTCGAGTAACTCAGACTCAAGTATCTATCACTACCTTAGTTTTAGTGCACATCTGAGTAATTTCTGGTACCAACAGAGTATGTATCAATTTTGTAAAGGTTGTTCTTTCCTTCACTCACTTTTCTGGTGACGGAGCTCTTTCTGCAGGGTACCAGTAGGTTTGCAATTGGTAACTCGCTCAAGTCACGACTTTGCAGTTCAAAGTTTCAAACCTCGACTTTGTTCCCTGTACATGTTTTGCTCAAATCACGACTCTGCAACTGGATCAAAGTAACACAGTGAGAATCACGACTTTACAGTTCAAATTG